>JAWNON010000100.1:0-17500 GCA_035045945.1 Drosophila anceps | reverse complement strand
ATATATATATATATATATATATATATATATTTTATTTTAAGTCATTATGATCGAAAATTGTTGGATTAATTTTGTTTACTTCCTCAAGAGTGATTATAAGCATTACAATTTGAATTTCAGTAATTCGCATTATATTCGTAGCTAACAGTACTTCGTAAAAAATTTGTCAAGCTGCTAATTTTTCCTTTCCTTTAGGATTATATTCACGGTGTCAGTAAGCTCATTTATTTTCCTCTGAGCTTCCGTGTTAATTGTTATATGCCTGTTATTTGATTGTATTAGTTTTGATTCAGTTAACTTTATCCTTTCTAAGTCTGCGGAATCAGAGGTACCTGCTACAGCTGTTAGTGCTGTACCCAGGAAATTCAAGCTTTTGGCAATTCTATGATGTATTTTGAGAACGGAGAAAAGATCTCTAATATGGTTGACGTCAACTACCAATACTTTTACTGTTTATTCTATCATGTCAGAGAATTGAGATAGTCACGCTGTTCCCATACCAATACATTTCCATGTAACATGGGAATGTAATTGGAATGTGAATAATCGGTGATCCGAGTCTTTACGACTATAATCAAGAATAACTGCAGAAAAATCAACCTGCAAAGGAAAGTTTAAGAAATAGGAATAAACATTGCTTAACTTATTTACTTATCTATTACTAATATTTTCTATCGTTATTTAAAGTTGTCCTTGTGGACCACCCTCCCCTTACTAAGAACAAAGTTGCTATGTCTCCTTGAACAAACTCTTTTGTGCACAATGGTTTTTCCTTATTCCCTAACCTTTGGTTGGAATTAACAACAACTTTATCTCCGACAGAAAATATTCTGTTCTGTCTGTCCGGGTTGCTTCTGTCAGTTGTTTTTGCTGAGTTTTTTTTTTCAATTTTACTCCAAGTCTTTTCTCTGAACTCATTAGAGGTCGCATGTATTATGTCTTTGGGTTTTTTTTTTCGTCACGAGTATACCGACCGATTGTACTATACTGTCGCTTCAATAATTAACTCGCCCGTTTCCTCTATTTTAGTTTCTAATTTCAGACACTTGGCCATTTATGACAGGAAGCGCTCTACCTGACCGTTGGAGGTGATGTGCAGTGGAGGAGTAGTTTCGAATTCTACTCCAAAACTATTTATTAGCAAGGATGTAATAATCTCTGAATTGAATGAAGCATCGTTGTCGCAATATATGACTTTTGTTTTGGGAAAGAAATTCATAATGTGCATAATCGGTATCTTCACATGTAACCTCTTGCATGAATATGTCGGGACCCGAGTCTTGCCGAGACATTGTTTCTTTGGATATCTGTCATATTTGGAGTGGGTACAGATTTTGCAGTTTCCCACAATCTCTGTAATTATTTTGTTCATTTTTGGGAAGTATTACACTTCCAATATATGCTTAAAATTTTCCTGCGCTGCTCTGTGAACCCTGTTGTGCTCAGTCATGGCTATTTCTTTTTGTTCTGTCTTATTGAAAATGTCAGTTACCTCTGACTTCTTCAAAACTATTTGGTTCCTAAAACAGTTCGCGGGGTTATCCGTAGCTTCTACCGAGTATGTAACCGTTAATTAGCTGTGGATCGTTACTGCATCGGATATTAGTTCACTGTGCAGAGCATTTACGTTTTGACGCGAGAGCGCGTCTGCTATGTGGTTTTCTTTACCCGGTTTGCAATGGTTCTTTGGGTTATGATCGTCGATATACGCTTTCCATCTTTTTATTTTCGGATTAAGGTTCCGATCAGATACGAATGTCAGGCTGGTGGTCTGCATAAATGCTGATATCACGAGTGCCGTACAGATATTGCTGTAACTTGCCTGAAGCCCACACTATGACTAAGAATTCGCTTTCGTTGGTAGCATAATTTCACTCGTTTCTCTTAGGGTTCTTGAAATCATTATAATGGGCCTATTATCCTGCGATAGAACAGCGCCGATACCTTTCAAAGAAGCAGTAGATGTCAGATCGAATGGCTTCTTGAAATCCGGATATCTAAGAATTACATTTTCAGAAGACATTTCTCAACCTCTCGAATGCATCTTTCTGCAAATCGCAAAATTCAATGGGTGTTTTCCTAGACATGTGTTTGGTTATGGAGTCATTTTCTCTTTTTACCAAATTTGTGAAAGACGCCGCAAAGTCTTCAATAAAACACCGCTAACAGCTAGCTAGACCTAAGAATGATCTAAGATCATATAGATTTTTTGGGTCTGGATATTCTCTTATAGTCTTTACTTCCTCGGTTTTTGCGCCACCTCTTATCACTATGAAACCAAGACATTCAACGCTTTACTTGAAAAAAAATCGTTTTTTCGCTGGACACTTTCATGTTGGCATCACATTAAAATACAATCTATGTGCTTAACATGGTCTTTTTCGTCCACAGAGAAAATTATTACGTCATCTACGTAAACAAATCACGATTTGCCAATTTGAAAGATGCTACTCGTATTCTTCAAACCGAACAGTAATCGACAAAACTCATACTTTCCGCCATTGACCGAGAAAGAGGTTTTCTCGCGGTCATGCTCAGCTAAGTAGATCTGGTGAAAACCGAATTTTAGATACAACGTTGTAAAATATTTGTCTTTGCCTCAATTTGCCAGTATCATAGGGATATTAATTATTTGTCAGCGATGGTTTTTTCGTTAATTTTCCTAAAGTCTATCACTAAACTTTTTTCTTATTCCCCAGGTAATCATGGCCCTTTTTATCAACAACCCATGTTGGGTTGTTGTAAGGCGACCTTGATGTTCTAATAATGTCTTCTCCCAGTAAATCTGTGATCTCCCGTTTAACAAACTCAGAGACACCCATGCTTTTTGTTGCTTTGCTCCATTTGCGATCATGTTTCGAAGTTCCATTTTTTTGCAGTTTCCGGCACGACAATGTCATCCATGTTAGTGAAATTTATATTACCAAAATTATGGTGCTGTAACTTTTCAGAAACAGAACTTTAATTGTACCTTTTTCCGTATCCAAAGCCGCACCCACCTCTGCTAGCAAACCGAAACCTATAATGCCATCGAAAGGCGTTAGCAAGTTCAGAAGAAAAAACGAAGATTTTTTCCAAAAATATTCATTAAACATTTCTGGTGAGTCTTGTTAGAACCACGAATATAACTAAGAGTCAAAAAGGAATTAACCGGCATCACATTTTTTAGCTCCCTTACGTGCTTGATGTATTTTTTTTGCCGCCCCTGTATCGTGCGTTCAATGAATGACAGTCGGGAGCGTTCCCTAAAAAATTTGCTATCAAACTCGTCGCTCAACTAGGCAACAGCGGCTTTGGCCGCGCTATCATGCTGATACTTTAATATGGTGGAACCTAAGTCCATGGGTTCGGCGGACTGGTGGTACTTACCATTTGCGCTTTGGGCAAAACTGTCTTGTTGGGGTTCATTTTGTTTTCTATAAAAATTTGGTTTTTTCTTGGCCATCTTCGGAAAAGGTCGGGATAGAATATCGGGCCCCTGACCTTCTTGCGAACGGCTTTGGTACTTGCGATTCTCATTGTTATGCGTTTTATCCTCCATAGCCCGAGCATATGTGGCAGAAAAGACATTGCGTTATATACTTGCTTCGGCTTCTCTAGCTAAAGCTAAGGCTAAGGGTAAGTTCCTGGACTGTGCCGGGAAAACAATTGCTTTCAATGGCTTCCTAAGCCCTGACATGAACTCGTGAATTGCATCAGCTCTAACTTCTTCGCTAAGCAACCTTGCCGCTTCCACTTTTTTATTTTTTTTGTTAACTTCTTCTTTTTGTTAACTTCCGTTGAACCTCATCATAATATTGCTTGAGACTGGAACTTCCCTGTCTAAGCAGGGATGTCCTATCGGCGTATGTACAATATAATCCTGCAAGTATAGCGTCAAAGTTACCATGTTATATGATACTAACACTGATCTTGCAGTGCTTCTAAGCTTGTTCCTAACAATAACTGACTGGCTGATAATGTACGCTGCTACCCTCGAATGGATTAAATAGCTCATAAGCAGCTGTGACAGAAAGCCAACGTACTCATCTTGAGCACCATTGAACTCGGGTATTGACTTTATTATGTCTAGTTTTAGATCGCACAGAATCTCTGGATCTGCAGAAATTCTTTGATATGGCTCCATTTACGGTGATTCTCTGCGAAAGTTGTTCTTTTTTTGTCTCACTTCATTAAGATGAGTTTAGAATCTTTGCGTATGCCTAGCTTCTTGTTGGGCTAAGGCCTGGCTAACAGCACCTGATATTAAGGCTTGCAACTGAGCAGCGTCCATGTCTGTTGTGTTATTAATTAATAAGTAGCGTTAGCTTAGATTTATATAACAGAACTGAACTCAAAGCCACCAACAAGATGAGGCATAATCAAATAAAATACAAAGTAATTAAAAGCTATAAAACTACAAAGAATCTAAAGCTACAAGAATTCGCTCGGCCCGACTTCAGTCAAGGCACTGAACTCAGCTTTTAGCTGCGTCGGCACTATGGCTGCAATTTTAAGCCAATATTATTGTTTCTTATTTTTAAAAAACTAAGTGCGAGATGTACTCGTTAAATGATTTTCCAAATTTCAAGTCTCTCGCTTAAATGGCGGCGAAATTTTTTGAGTTTAAGACGGACATCGCAAATAAATATACTCATTTCACTTTGTGAATAAGTATAAAAATTTCTGATATTCAAAAACATACAAACGGGATAGAATCGCTTAGTTTAAATAAACTAGATCTGCAAATGCTATAAGCGACCTAACTATTTTCTCTGGCTCTTACAGACGTGCTTATACATATGGACATACGGACAGAACCAAATTGATTCATACCGACATCATTTATCAAGAATTTATGTACTTTATGAGGTCTACCATGCCCCCTTCTGTCTGGTACATACATTTTACAAACCCGTTATGTCCTGACTTCCCATTTTCAATGTTTTTTTAGGGAATAAAAAAATTTGTTTTATAAGTTAGGAAATGGACATGAAATTAATAAAAATGTCCAACTATTTTTAATAAATTTTTAATATATATACAAAAATGAAGATACAAATAAATTAATATGCATATATTTGCTTTTTTTTCTTTTTTTTATTTTTTTCACTAGTCTGCGAGCTCGCCAAGGCGCGTGGCTGTTCCAGTTTTAGTAAAGGATGGAAAACCATGCCCGGGAGCAAGCAGTTCAATACAACCGCAAACGCATACTAATAGTTCTACAACATCTGGAAACAACAGCAACAATAGCAATGGAAATGCAAATGGTGTAGCTGGAACAAGTTCAGTTACAAGCAATGTCCCAAGTGTCCTAAATCTGATCCCTGGAGATGCACCTAACTCTCACTCACCTGACACATCTTCATCTCTGATAGCAAGTTACAGTGGGACAGTTGGAGGTTCCAATGCTTCTATGTTACAACAACCCTGCAATAATGCGCTAATGTCCAATAGTTTAGCTATGGCCTATCGAAACCAAAATAATTTCATTTCGAACGGTCATCAACAACAGTGTGGAGGCTACTTGCCATTGCAAGGTAGAGCATGGTAAAATTATCTTTACCATTACATTCTTTCGGTTCTGTAAAAGTGTACTCAATTCAGTTATGTGTATATTTTCAATACAATAAATTTTTAAAAAGATAATGCTCTTTTAGATTTTACTTTCATAAGTTGAAATTTTTGCTTTATATGCTAGTATAAGACATAACTCCACAAAAATAAATATTAACAATAAGTGTAAATATTAATAGGTCAATATATTAAACAATAAATTAAAAACTTAAATGTTTCAAATAATTTTAAAATTTAGATGATTATATGAATACGCTTATATAAATTGTGGAAAATCAAGTTGATTTTTATTGAATATTAGATTCTGTGTTCTCTAGAGCTTGAACTGCCGAAATTTTTGTATTTATAAATTTTCCAATTATATTTCAAAAAATGAACACTAAACCCTGTTAGGACTTGCAGCTATAATCTTTGCATAAATAGCAAACAACACTCGCACACAGAGTGTTTGGGAACCAAATTGTTGAAAAGCTTTGGCGCAAACTGGTCATACTTAATAATACTTTCAGTGCGTGATAATGTCATTGATAATTTCAAATACGTTCAACTATTTCAAATAAATTGAAGTAAGGCTTTTTTGTGAAATAAAGCTTCAATAGCATCTTCAATACTGAAAATGAAAACATCGAAATTACTTAAAACAAGTAAGAGTGCTCTAATCGGGAGTGCCCGACTAGGAGATCCCTGAACCCTGTTTGATCTGAATTTTTGGAATATGCCCCGTATTTTATATAGATACAATTTTAAGATTTTCATTATTTTTGTGAAGGGTATAAAAATGTTGATGCTCACGAAAAATATGTTTTCGCGACGAGGCAAACCCTTTCAGCGGTCTTTTATACTCTTCGGTCAGAAGGGAAGAAATCGGATCTCTAAGCGAACAAATTTCGATTTTGTGAGCTGCTGCTGCTGCTTGTGCGTACATACATACATATGTATGTATATATATAAACATACATATATGTATATCTGAGAGAGCATAGAGAGAGAGAGATGGAGAGAGAGAGAGAAAGAGAGAGAGAGAGAATAAGAAAATAAATAGCAGCAGTGATGACTTCTATGAAAATTCGAAAATCTCGGTCGAGCACTCGTGGCACACTGACTAGGAAGTACAATTTTTTTAATGCTCGACCCTAAAGAGAGGCAGCCGAGTAAATACGAAGATAAATCGGAACCACAACTGTGCTGCAAAGCGATGAAAAAGTTTGTTGTAGAAGTCCGGTCTTTGTGTTGTATCACTAACCATACAACACATAGACTAGACAAGTAGAACAAGCGTTTTCAGCGCATAGTAAAGCCGTATGACGAACCAATCAACTTCGTATTTGCTCGTGTCGGTCACTTATCGCTTCAGGCAGTGAAAATATTGTCCGGCATAGTCAGTGCGCTACGAGCGTTCAACCGAAATGGTCAAATTCTTATACGGAGAATGACTGTATGCTATTTTTCCTTGCTCTCTCTCTCTCTCTCTCTGCTCTCTCAAATATATATGTCTGTACATATATATACATATGTATGTACGCACAGGCAGCAGCAGCTCACAAAAATTCAAATTTCTTCGCCCAGAGATCGCATTTCGCATTTCGAGAGAAGTGTATACCAAACTGCTGAAAGCGTTTGCCATGCTCATGCAAATTGTTCAGATTTTTATTAATATTTGTGTGAAGGGTATGAAAACGTTGATGCACATGAAGAATATGTTTTCGCAACGAGCATGCACACACACTTATAGTCCTTTACCTACATATATAAGCATTTGTGTGCCTGTGTGCGAAACTATTCTTGCTGCTTGGGAACCCAGTGTTTGATGTTGCTTGACCTTGCGCATTGCATACACACATTTGCACACATATGTGTGTGTATGAGAATAATATTTCGAGTGTGTCGCGATTCAGTAGTTTGATAATTTTTGAATTGTAGAGTGACTGTCAAATGAGCATTTACGAACTGCAAGTCATTTTAGCAATATGAAGTATAGCTTGATGCATCCTGGTACCTGTGAATGCATATGAATTTCCTTACACAGCTAAATCTTTAAGAGAATTAAATAAACTTATTTGCTAACGCATTCCTGTGATTTTTCGATTCATAAATGCTTATGGGCTTCTATTATCTAAGTAATTTTATGCTATACCGATATCTGTAAATCAATTTATTGTGTATGCCGGTATAAGAATGCATATACGTATGTAAATATGCATAAAGTGGATTTGGCAATATATACAAGATTTAACAAATGATTTGCAGTTCGTAAATGCTCATTTGACAGTCACTCTACAATTCAAAAATTATCAAACTACTGAATCGCGACACATTCGAAAAATTCTATCATCGCTCATACACACACATATGTGTGCAAATGTGTGTATACAATTCGCAAGATCAAGCAACATCAAACGTTGGGTTCTTACAATATCCACAAGCAGCAAAAATAGTTTCGCACACAGCCACACAAATGCTCATACATGTAGGCAAAGGACTGTAAGTGTGTGTGCATGCTCGTCGCGAAAACATATTCTTCATGCGCATCAACGTTTTCATACCCTTCACACAAATATTAATAAAAATCTGAACAATTTGCATGAGCATGGCAAACGCTTTCAGCAGTTTGGTATACACTTCTCTCGAAAGGGAAGAAATGCGATCTCTGGGCAAAGAAATTTGAATTTTTGTGAGCTGCTGCTGCCTGTGCATACATACATATGTATATATATGTACATACATATATATTTGAGAGAGCAGAGAGAGAGAGAGAGCAAGGAAAAATAGCATACAGTCATTCTCCGTATAAGAATTTGACCATTTCGGTTGAACGCTCGTAGCGCACTGACTATGCTGGACAATATTTTCACTCCTTGAAGCGATAAGCGCCCGATACGAGCAAATACGAAGTTGATTGGTTCGCCAAGCGGCCTCGCTATACGCTGAAAACGCTTGTACTACTTGTCTAGTCTATGTGTTGTATGGTTAGTGGTTGTATGGTTAGTGGTTAGAGAAAGCTTTCTGATGGATAAACTGCTTTACTCATATTTTAAAAATTTTGTTTTGGTAAAATATAGCTGTCAGGTAAGTAATTCTTATAACATGATAATGAATAGTACAGTATAATATTCCTTGTTCCTTAAGTATTCTATGCAGTAATATGCATCGCTGTTTTGGGTAATGCTCATATTAAAGAAGATAGAGCTGACTAAACTTGTGTACTCGGTCCAACTCTATAAGTCCTATAAGCTACACTGCATTTATCCATACGAACGAACTATACCGCAACCTATCCAATTATAAGTGGATATGTTACTATCAGAC
Source organism: Drosophila anceps (assembly GCA_035045945.1). Lineage (NCBI taxonomy): Eukaryota > Metazoa > Arthropoda > Insecta > Diptera > Drosophilidae > Drosophila > Drosophila anceps. The sequence goes on along the minus strand of JAWNON010000100.1, from coordinate 8,638 downwards.
CGGCGAATTAGGATAAACAAAAAATATTAATCAGGTTACGTTTACTCCTAAACCTGCTAAGGTTATATATTATATCATCCGTCTTTAACAGGCGGATAAGCCTAACACCTAACACTAAAAGCCTATAGCATTCATCAGATTATAAATGCTAAAATGAACCCTTACCGACCAACAATGACGGAATAAGAGCAGCATCCTAATTAAAATTACTTCCTACTCAAAAATCCGAAAACTATTATCGGTACTATGAACATTGTTTTAGTTAAAGTTGATATATATATCTGTGTATATTTAGGATATATAAAATCTATATTTTAGTTTTAAGTCTTATTTGACAACGTCAACGTATTTAAATAAATGAATGAAAATTCCCGCATCAAGGTATCTTTGCAACCAAATTATCTATCAAAGTGTTTAATTTTGGCTTGCAGTCGTTTTCAACGCAAAAATCTTCCAGCATCGGTATAGGCAATTAGGGTCTCGTAAATCAGAGTAAGTTCACATGAATATACTTAAATAATTACTGAAATATTAAAGTAATAAGTTTGGAATTGATTGCAGCTGATCTTATAAATATTCAAGATAGTGGCTTTGCAGTCAGAGCCCTTTTAGCACTAACCATACACCACATAGACTGGATATCTAGAAAAAAGTTTTTTAACCCTTAAAATCAGTGTCGTGTCTAATATCTAACGTCGTATTTGCTTGGCTCGCTCCCTTTAGGTTCATGCTGTGAAAATATGGTATGTCCCAGTCAGTGTGCTACAACTTGTAGAGAGAGAAAGGAAAAAATAGCATATAGAGCACCGCTATGTGCTATTTTTTTTTTACTCTCTCTCCCTCTGCTCTTTCAAATATTCATACATGTATTTTCAAATATATACATATATATGTTCATATGTGTATATACATACATACATTTATATGGTTATATATACATACATATAATATATATATATATATATATATATATATATATATATATATATATATATATATATATATATATATAATATAATATAAATAGGAATGCACAAACACAGTATACCATAGTATACCAGGCTGCTGGAAGGGTTTTCCAACCGAAATAATCATAGGAAAGCACTTACTAATAAGTTTATTTAATTCTTTCGAAGATATCGAGTAGCGAGTTTTTAAAGTTTAAGTGGATCAGCTTTATTCATTATTGCCAAAATAACTGCTGAAGGTCATAAAAGCTTATTTGACAGTCACTCTACAATTCAAACCATACAAAATTAAAAAACTACTGAATCGCGACACACTCGACAAATTCGAACATCGCCATCATGCACAGACATATTCAAATGTGTGTGTGCAGTTCACAAGGTCAAGCGACGTCGAACGCTGGGTTCTTACAATTTCCACGGGCAGCAAGTGTAGAGTTTCGCACAGCACACAAATACTTATACATGCAAGCAAGGGACTGGAAGTGTGCGTGCTCGTCGCGAAGACATATACTTCATGAGCATCAACATTTTTACACCCTTCACAAAAATAATAATGAAAATCTTAACATTTTGCATGAGCATGACAAAACATTTCAGAAGTTTGGCATACTCTTCGCTCGAAAGTTAAATTCAAATTTTTGCTGCTTGTGCATACATACAAGTTATTTTGTTATGCAATCCAGTGGCCGTGGTGTTCCCACGTGGCTCCTGATGGTGTGGTTCAAGTCCGGCGGCTTTCCTTAAGGATGTTGATCCGGAGTAGGATCCTTAGATGAGTTATAGCTATGATGACTATGGTGGGAGACTTGACTTCGTCTCCTTTGTTGATTACTGCCCTTGTGGTACAGTAATATAATTCAATAAAGACAAATAACGGCAGTGTGCCGGAGCGCAATTTCAAGTCATTTACGTCTACTTTATTCAAAATCAAACTAAAGCTAAAGACAAAGGCAAAGCATAATTCTACTCAGAAACGACAACGATCGCGCCATCGAACCACAGTCGGCATGCCGACTTGGCATTTTAAGCGCTGCAGCACTCCAGCAACGGTAATGTCATACGATCGCTGCTGATTGTTGCTAGTGCAGAGCACTGAGCCCACAATTTGGCGTGTCAGCACAATTCATGTAATGTTACTTAGTTGCTATGGAATTTATGTGTTAACTGCCCCCCCCCCCCTCAATTTTATAACCGTCCTCGATCATGTTAAAGTTGTCGATCACACTTTGAATTTTTATTGATGCTCGTCTCTTCCTTATTACCTGGACAAGGATGAGTGAGACCATGAGACCCACATTTAGTATTGCTCCAACAGCGAACCATAATTTGCGCGATCCAGCATTATCGATGTCTTCCTTCACCTCTTGGATGGAGCGTAAGTTTTCGTTGCTTATTCGGTGTAATAATGGGGTACTCAGAGTCGAGTCATGGCCGATGATCCTTAGAAGTGGAGACCTTACGATGCCAGGAATTTTATTCATCGCTTTTTGCTCGTTTACAAACTCGGTTCCGTTGACGATAGCTACTCGTTCAAACGTTACTAAGTGGGTTCCCTTTGCGATTACTTCTGGCTATCGTCTGTGCGTATGCGGGCAGTCGCCTCGTTGATGATGATAACGCCATGATCGACGTTCATTATTTCTTTTAGGTGACTGGGTTGAGTATGACATTGGGCCATGCTTCCCGAATAGAGTAAGGTCGCACAGGACTCGCGTCGAGATCGTTCGCAAAAGCTGTTGTGTGCGGTCTGAATGCACTCAGTGACCGCAAAGGTGTCCTTTTCGCATTCGGCCAGTGAGTTCTCGTCGAGACGTAGTATAGTGTGATTGTGAGACACGGGATAGATGGTGATTTTCTTGCATCTGGCTTCGACTCTTGGGAAGGCTATTAGTATATGAATTATATCATCGGACTGTAGGACCCTAATCTTTGAGGCTTCTATTAAACAAACTATTGGAGTCTCCTGCTTGACAAGTGAATTCAAATCTGCGTGATTTAATATTGTAGGATTTACTATACCAGATTTTGCCAAGGTTATTGTGAGAATTAAATTTTGAATTTCGATGGTTAGCATTCTATTTCTAGCCAAGAGCGTCTCATACAAGTGTGGAGTGTCGGTTAATTTATTTTGTTGAGCTTTTATTATTTGGTTTATGGTATCAATTAGTTTGTTTATCTGTTCTGTATCTCAGAATTTATGGCTATTTGTCTGGAATTTGATTCGATTAACTGTGCTTCTGTTACCCTGATTTTTAAGGAATCAGAGGCATCTGGGGTACCTGCCACTACCTTCAGGGCTGTGCCTAGGAAGTCTAAACTCCTCGCCATTCTATGGTGTATCTTAAGGACGGACAGCAGTGTTTTTAAGTGATCGGAAACAACATCAAGCAGTTTGCGCATATGTGATTGTGGGAATAAATCGGACAATTTTTCTGTCTCTTCTATTATGTTGACGAATTCAAAAAGGTTATTAGTGTGCTTTAAGTAGTCTCGGTGTTCGAACACCAATACTTCACCGTCTATTACTGAGATGTAGTTGGCATGCGAGAAATCGGTGATCCGACCATTTGCTACTGCAAGGATGATAAGCGCTACGAAGGTGAACCTGTAATTTGGATTGAGTGGTGAAATTGACAAAGCATCTTGGAGAACTTATTTCCTAACTAAATATAAGGTAAGGTTGTCCTTGTGGACCACCCTCCCCTTAATTAAGACAGATGTTCCTAGGACTGCTTGTATTTCCTGTCTGGTGCAGAGAGGGGTTAGCTTGTTTCCTAACCTCTTGTTGTTTTTGAGAAATACTTCCTCTCCCACCTCAAATACGCGGTTTTGCCTGTTTGCGTTACACCTTTCTATGGTATTTTGTTGGGCTTTTGCCAGTTTGGAAGTAATACCTGAACTGCGCTTTCCGGGTCCCTCGTGAAGAATTTCAACTGGTTTTTCGCAAATGACCGAATGTAGCGATTTATTGTATTCTACTGTTGCTCTCAGGGTTAATTCAACTGTGTCCTCGATTTTTTTGTCAATCTTTAGGCACCTAGCGATCTCAACTAACGTACTGTGGAATCGTTCCACTTGGCCATTTGATGAACTGTGCAAAGGAGGAGCGTTTACAATATCGATGTTGTATTGGTTTTTCAACATGGATGTTATGGTCTCCGAGTTGAATGAGGGTTCATTATCGCAATATATTGTTTTAATGTTAGGAAACATATTCACAATTTGCAACAGGGGACCTTTAATGTCGACAATTGTTCTTGATATTATTGGCTGTACCAAGGCGAATTTGGAAAACTTGTCGACGCAAGTCAAAAATTGTTTTTTGTCGGTTGAGAATATGTCTATGTGTAACATTTCGCCCGTGTATTGAGGAATCGGCGTTTCGCCAAGTTTTTGTTTCTTGGGATGTCTGTCATATTTTGCTTGCGTGCAAACTTTGCAATTTGAGACTACTTCTTTGGCTAACCTGCTCATGTTCGGAAAGTAGTAGTCGCGCAAGATTTGTTTGACATTTTCTTGGGCTGCTCTGTGCGCCCTGTTGTGCTCGCTATTTATTATTTCCAACTGATCGCTTTTATCGGTTACGTCTTTTACGAGATTTTTACAAAACCGAAATTTTGTAGAAGGAAAATGAGCAATTAATTCGTGTTGGAAACTTGCTAATGTGGGGAGGTTACAGTGGATAGCGTTCATGACCTCCGTATTTACAATTACTTTGAGAATTTCTAAAATGCTGCCCTTAGCGGTAAAGTTGATCAGGTGGCGAGTTTTGTTGCGGAACAAAATCATGATGCGTTTCAATGGGAAACGTGCTTCTTCCAGAACGATCTGGTTTCAGAAGCAATTTAACGGTTTGTCCGTGACCTCGACCGTGTTGGTCAGTGAAAGTTCGCTGTGAACGGTTGCGGCGTCTGACTGAGGTTCATTTTGTAGGGCATTGAGATTTTGTCTGGACAATGCGTCTGCTACAAAATTTTCTTTGCCAGGTTTATAGCAAACCTTTGCGTTGTGTTGGTCGATATAGGCTTTCCACCTTTTTATTTTCGCGTTTGTATTTTTGTCTGCTACTGCGAAAGTGAGAGGCTGGTGGTCAGTGAAAATATTAATTTCTCTGGAGCCATATAGGTAGTTTTGCAATTTACCTAAAGCCCACACGATAGCTAGCAACTCCCTTGGTTGCGTAGTTCAGTTCTGCACTTTTTAGGGTACGGGAAATAATGGTAATTAGTCTGCCTTCCTGGGATAGGACTGCACCAATTCCGTTTGCTGAGGCATCAGTGGTTAGGTCAAAAGCTTTTTTTAAGGCTGGGTACATCAAAATTACGTCTTCTGACGCCAAGATGTTGCGCAGGCGTTGAAACGCGTTGCGGTGGGTTTCATTGAACTCGACTGCTATTTTCTTTGACCTATGCTTACTCACTGAACCATTTTCTCCATTTAGAATGTCGCTTATTGGACGAGCTATAGATGCAAAGTCTTTTATGAAGACTCTGTAATAGCTTTCCAGACCCAGGAAGGATCTGACACTGTAGACGCTTTTGGGTTCGGGGTACTCTTGAATGGCCTTGACCTTCTTTCGGTCGGATCTGGTGCCGTCTTTGCTTACGATGAAACCAAGATACTCCACGCTTTCTTTAAAAAAGTTAGTTTTCTCTTGGCTTACCCTCATATTGGCTTCAATCAGGCACTTGAGTACCGTGTCAATGTGCCTGACATGGTCTACTTCGTTTTTTGAGAAAACTATGACATCGTCTACGTAGACGTAACAAATTTTACCAATATGTTCCCTTAAAACATCATCTATTGCCCTTTGGAAGATGCTGCCGGCATTCTTAAGACCAAATGGCAGGCGGCAGAATTCATATTTGCCACCGCAAACAGAGAATGAAGGTTTTTTCGCGGTCATGTTCCGCAAGGTATATTTGGGGATACCCTGACTTTAGATCGAGGGTAGTGAATGATTTGGCGTTTCCCAGGTTCGCTAGAATCATGGGAATGCTGGGCATTGGGTAACGATCAGGTATAGTCTTTTCGTTCAGTTTCCTGAAGTCGATGACTAATCTTTTGTTTGTGTTGCCGTAGGCGTCTGTGCCTTTTTTGTCAACAACCCACGTTGGGCTGTTGTAGGGTGACCTTAATGGTCTGATGATGCCGTCTTTTAGTAGTTGCTTGACTTCATTGTTGATGAAGTCAGAAACGCCCATTAGATTTGGGTAACTTCTGGCATATATTGGCTCGTTGTCAACCGTGCAGATTGTGGCGGAGACAAAGGTGTTGAAAGGGAGTGCTTCTTCTGTTGTTGAAAAGGCCTTTTTCCTCTTAAGTATCATGTTCCTGAACTCCTTTTTGACGGAGATAGGAACTACGATGTCGTTTACATCGGTGAAATTTACATCAGTGCATTTCTGGTATTGAATTTCTTCCGAAATGCCCTGATACTCTAGTAGACTTTTTGTAAGGTTCAACTGTACCCCGGCTTGTGTTAACAAGTCGAATCCAATAATGGCATCGAACGAACTATGTGTGTCTAATAGAAAAAAAGGGGAAGTGTGATTAAAAATGTTTATCAGGCATTTTTCCTTTATTTCAGTGGACCCGTGGATTGAATTCACTGAGAAGGGTTTGGCGACCGGCAATATGGTTTTCAGCTTTTTTACGGGCTTAACATAGTTTTTTTGCCGCGCCAGTATCAATTAGCATTTTTAATGTTCTCCCAGCCAACCGTCGTTCAATGAACGGTAACCGGGAGTGTTCCCTAAAAAATGGACAGAGTCGGCTTGATCGTACTCTTCCTCGCTGTCAATTTCTTCGACAGCAGCCTTTGCGGCTTTTTCGTATGCTATTTTTTGTTCTTCGGAATCTACTTGAACAATGTTGTTAAGACGTTGCCGTCTCGGACCTGTTTGTCGCTCTGAGGAGTTCCTCCTCTTAGAAGCGTTTGACTCATTTGGTTGGTTCTGATTATATTCAGTACGCTGCCTAAATTTGGAAGAAGAATCTATCTCCATCGGTTGTGGAGCTTGCTCTTGGCTTTCTTTGTTGGGTTGCTCCTTTGGAGCATTTTTCTTGTGTTTGTAATGAGGATTTCGATCTTGACCGTAGTCTTCCTTGTAGTTTTTATTCGGTTTGCCATATGATCTGTGTTTGCTGTTTTCAGCTGCTTGGGATCGTTCCTCAACAACTTTAGCATAGGAGTTTGCAAACATGCTCCTCTCTATGCTGGTTTCTGTTTCTACGGCGAGAGCTAGCGCAGAGGGCAGGTCTTTGGGTTGCGCTGGGAATACGACAGCTCTGAGTTGTTTCCTCAAGCCTGATATGAAAGTGTGTAAGGCATCGGCTCTAACTTCAGCGTTAAGCAAATCAGCGCCTTCTTGTTCGTGTGACATAACAATCTTATTAGTTACCAGAGTTAGTCTCTTTTCGACCTCATCATAGTACTGCATAAGTGTCATTTCACCTTGTCTGACCATGTCTAAGTTTTGCCTCAGTAGGCGCAAGGATGTTCGGTCGGCATAGGTGCAATCTAATCTAGCCAGGATGGTGTCGAAATTTAGCACCGTGTTTTAGGAGATAAGTAAGGCTCCAGCAGGCCCTGTGACCTTGTTTCTAAGAATGGCTTCTGCTTGGTAGTGTTCGCTACTGCCGCTGAAGGGCTTGAAAAGTTCATACGCATCAATTACTGCTTGTCTCCAAGCAACATATTGGTCTTGTGCACTAGAGAAGTCTGGTACGGATTTTATTATGTCGAGTTTTATGTCACATTTTACCCCAGGAACAACAGTTATTTTTTGGTAAGAGACGACCGATGGCGTTTTCACTTGCAACCTTTGTATTTCTTGAGTTATTGAGTTTATTTGGGACTGTTGTTGTGACAGTGCCGATCTAACGGCATTGTCAATGAGAGCTTGAATTTGTGAATGCTCCATTGTGTTGCCTACCTGATCTTGTGGACACCAACCAACTTGTTCTTCGCCTAAACTATCCTCACTGTTGTATTCGGTTTTAATTTCCCTATAGGTGTTCCAGCTCATTTGTTAACCTCGACATTGTATGAAACTTTTTCGCATTGAGCATATAATTGTCTTAGTAAAAGTAGCAATTGTTTATTTATAGTAAAAGTATGCATTAAAGGTATACAATGGTTTTATTTTTAGTGAGGGTATGCAATGGTTTTTACTTTATCGAAAGTATGCAATTGTTTTTTTTTATTTTATTTTTGGTAAAAGTATGCAATTGTTTTTTACTTTAATTTTGGGTAAAAGTATGCAACTGTTTAATCTTGGCAAAATATGTATTTTTTCACAACTTCAATTCTTGTGTAATTTTCTTTAATTTATTATTTATTATTTGGGTTCACTTGACAAACTTACATGTTTTTGTATTATTGCCTATGAATTTTGGTGGGTATCAAGCCGTTGGGCGCCAGTTATTTTGTTATGCAATCCAGAGGCCGTGGTGTTCCCACGTGGCTCCTGATGGTGTGGTTCAAGTCCGGCGGCTTTCCTTAAGGATGTTGATCCGGAGTAGGATCCTTAGATGAGTTATAGTTATGATGATTATGGTGGGAGACTTGACTTCGTCCCCTTTGTTGATTACTGCCCTTGTGGTACAGTAATATAATTCAATAAAGACAAATAACGGCAGTGTGCCGGAGCGCAATTTCAAGTGAC
>JAWNON010000099.1:0-80000 GCA_035045945.1 Drosophila anceps | reverse complement strand
GACAACCTCTGTTTTGTGCGCCGCTAGCTCAAGTCCAGCTCTTGTCAGCCAGCTTTGGATGCGACTGATACTTGCGCTGCACATATCCTCTGTGTCTTTTAGCTCCTTTCCTATGGCGACGACGGCTACATCATCAGCAAAGCCAATGGAGTGCGCACCTGTTGGTAGTTCTAAGCGCAGTACACCGTCGTACATAGAATTCCATAGGAGAGGCCCCAACACCGATCCCTGAGGGACTCCAGCAGACACTGTGTGAGTTTGGAGACCCTCGCTCGTGTTGTAGATGAGTGTTCTTCCTTTGAAATAACTCTTTATTGTCTCTTTCAAATATCTAGGGATATTATATTGACAGAGCGCATCCAGTATCATATCCCAGCTGGTTGTGTTGAACGCATTTTTAACATCCAGAGTTGCTATGATGCAGTACTGCTTAGTCCCATGTTTCCATCTGGTCCCTTGGATGGCGGAAGTGGCCAGGTCAACAACTTTACCTAGTGCATCTGTTGTTGACCGGGACTTCCGGAATCCATATTGATTTGGCGACAGGGCACCGGCGCTAGCGATTGCAGTCTCTAGCCTAGAGCAGATTAATTTTTCAAATACCTTCCCCATGGTGTCTAAGAGGCAGATTGGCCTATAAGAAGATGGCTCTTCTGGCGGTTTCCCAGCCTTAGGTAATAGCACCAGGCTCTGCATCTTCCAGATTGCAGGGAACGTTTCCTCAGTCATACATTTGTTGTATAATTCTGTGAACGTTCCCGGGTGCAAGGCAATGGCTAGCTTTAGCGCACGGTTTGGGATCCCGTCTGGCCCGGGGGCAGAGTTGGATCTAAGACTACTAGCAGCTACTAAAATTTCATCGTCTGTAGCCAAGACAATGTTATCACTGGCCGAGTTCTGATTAGCTGTCGCATAGTCAGGGCCATGGATGGAGCTTAATCTTTGTGGAAAGAGCGTTTCCACGATTGATTTTAGCTCCAAACGATCCGTAGGCTGCACCTGTTTGCCGTCGTATAGTCTTTTGACAATGGTCTTGTATGCTCTGCCCCAAGGGTCAAATTCTGCGGAGTCGCACAAGTCGAGAAAATACTCTCGTTTGCTTGCCAGTATGGCCTTCTTTAGCTGCCTTCCTGCCGCCTGATACGCTAACTGTAATTCTTCATACGTCGGCCTACCGCGGGCCCGTTGGTAGCTTCTTCTCGCCCGAATGCATGTACGGCGGATTTCGCTTATTTGCTCATTCCACCAGTACATAGGCGCTTGCTGTCGCATGAACTGTTTGCGCTGTTGCATGCTGCTATTGCAGGCACTCTGTACTTGAGCAACCATTTGGCAAGCTCTGGCCTCAGCATTGCCAGATGCTCCCAGCGACTGGATGGCCTCCGAAAAGACGGCGGGATTAAAGGTATCTAGCCGATAAGACTCTCTGAACAAAGTTTGTTCCCTGCCAGGTGACCCCCCGATTGAGAACAGAACCGCTGCATGATCGCTACCCGTGTAGTTTTCGCAAAGGCTCCACTTTGCCTCCCGGAAAAGGGAAGAAGTGACAAACGTAATGTCAATTATAGACCCGTAACCAGCCCGACTGAAGGTGAACTCATGGCCAGTGTTGAGCAGAGCCACGTCGAGCGTTGCGAAGATCTCCAGCAGTATACGGCCTCTGGCATTTGTGCTGTGACTACCCCATTCCATCGCCCATGCGTTGAAGTCCCCTGCTATAATGGCCTTCCGGCCCCTTGCATCCTCGGCGAGCTCATCAAGCACCATTGCGAATTCGCTGAGTTGCATGCTGGGGGCCAGGTAGCAACTGTATAGCCACAAATTGCAGTATCGGGCGCGTACGAACCCATTAAATGACTTGACATTTGCAAGTAAATTCGCTGGGTTGCTGCATACCCACAGCGCCGCTTTGCCACTAGTGTCCACGGCCCATGTCCTGGGACAACTTGTCTTACAATGGTGAGGCTCACTAAGGAAAGCTACATCTATGCATTTTTCAATTGTAGTCTGCTCTAGTAGATCTTGGGCAGCAATACAATGGTTCAGGTTGAGTTGTAGGAACCTAAGCATTTAATTTTTCTGGCTGCTTCGCGGTAGGATGGACACTTGAAGCTGCCTGCTGCGTGGTCAGTCTGCTTTTCTCCTTTTCGAACGCAGAGGCTGCATTTCGGTGGCTTGGAGCAGGCTTTTGCGCTGTGACCCAAATCTCCACACCTGAAACAGGTACCTTTTAGGCCGCAATCGCTTCTGCAGTTCGCTGCGATATGACCGTAATCCAGGCATTTGAAACAGCGTTTAGGCTGTTCTATGGCTCGTATACGACATACTACCCATCCCACTCTGATCTTAGCTAACTCGATCAGTGCTCTGGCTTTGAGACTGGCAGGACGACAGTAGCTCTTTGTTGTCCACCAAAAGCTGGCCGAAGCGATTTAATCGCCTCAATAGACAAGGAGCTGTCTTTCATCGCCTCCCTAATTGAATTAATGATCTCCTCTTTGGTCGCCAACTCATCCAGATCGCGAATCTCGATGTGCGCCGATTCAGTAAGTGTTTTCACTACCGCTCGGGCGCCTAGGGCTTTGCCTACAGCTTCGTGAAGAAACTCAGCACTATGCTCCGGCTTCCTACTCATTTGCAGCAACAAATCCCCTTTTGCTGTCTTCCTGATTCCCTGCACGTCCGCGCTCAAATGCTTTAAGCTTGGGTCGCTCCTAACCACACGCAACATGTCCGCATAGCTGCAGCCATGTACTCCCGAGATCGCAATTGCGTCTGCCCTGGGTCGTTTTTGAAGTGGCTTGCGCCCTTTGACCACTGTCCAGCTATCTGCGTTGGTTTGTATCCCTGGTTGATTGGGATTTGCAGGAGCAGCCCGTGGAGCCATTGGCTCCTTTGGGGGTGCGATCTGCTTATTGGGCCGCGGTTTCTTAGAGGGAGTCTGTTTCTTTCTTTCCGGAGAAACTTCCCTCGAACGCTTGGGGGTATTGATACCTGCGGTAGTATTTCTACATGTTTCCTGCCTGGTTGCTTTCTGCATTGGCGGGGTTGTCTGCACCTCGCAGTTTTTAAACGTGCGATTGCAGAGCATCACCGCCGATTTTTGCAGGTTAACTAGCCTGGCTAGCTCTTCCCTCATCAGGGCATTTATATGCCGCTGACCCCCAAATAGTACTGATAACCCTTCTAGGGCAACGCCTATCTGGTCTATAATCTTATTCAAAGATCTTGGTGCCTGGCACCTTTCAATTGGTGACTGTATGGGCTCAGTCAGCTGCTGCGGCGTAGTCTGCTGATGCTGCGGTGATCGCTGCAACGTTGAGCGACGCGCAAATGCCTGGAGCTCATCCTCCATTCTGGCTTCCATCCTTGCTCCGACTACCAAGGCGAAAAGCCTGTAGTGGGCGACACCTACTCTTACTTGGTCTGGAGGCTTAATTAGGCTTGTAGACCTGTAAGCTAAGACTCAGCTTAAATGCGGTGTGGGCCTAAAAGTATGCACTACTTTCTATCGCTGCAACTTCACTTCGGAAGTTGGGTTGCTGTCTTTGCTAAGACTACAACTCACCAGAGCTGGTTTGGTGAGCAGCTGATTGCCCGCTGCAGTTACCAGCACTACTAACAGCTGTTAGAGTGAATGCACCTGCTTACTTATTCGCATAAGCTCTACCGACGCTATCGCCCTCCTCCCTTGGGCCAACAACCTCGACCGTCACCGAATTACTCCGCGTTCTTCTTTTGTCGCACGGTAAGCCAATTCGACCGCCTCTAGTTCTGCTAGGCACGACGCGCCCACAGCCTCCACGTTTGCTAATTTTGCACTTTTGCAGTGAAAAAACAAAGTCCAAATTGACGTCTTCGATGGAACACTTTGCGATAGCGACCGTACTCCACGAAAACACAACTCAACTCGTCTGTGTGTGTGTGTGTGTGTGTGTGTGTGTGTGTGTGTGTGTGTGTGTGTGTGTGTGTGTGTGTGTGTGTGTGTGTGTGTGTGTGTGTGTGTGTGTGTGTGTGTGTGTGTGTGTGTGTGTGTGTGTGTGTGTGTGTGTGTGTGTGTGTGTGTGTGTGTGTGTGTGTGTGTGTGTGTGTGTGTGTGTGTGTGTGTGTGTGTGTGTGTGTGTGTGTGTGTGTGTGTGTGTGTGTGTGTGTGTGTGTGTGTGTGTGTGTGTGTGTGTGTGTGTGTGTGTGTGTGTCTGTGTGTGTGTGTGTGTGTGTGTGTGTGTGTGTGCTTGTGTTGTGTGCCAGTTACTATAGAGTCTTCATTAAGGACTTTGCATCAATAACAAGGCCATTAACAAACATACCCAAAGAAGAAAATGGGTCTATAAGCAAGCATAAATCCAAACAAGTCCGAGTTGAGTTTAATGACATTCAACGCAATGCTTTCGAAAGTCTGAGAAACATTTTAGCGTCAGAAGACGTAATCCTCATGTACCCCGACTTAAAGCAACCATTTGATTTGACCGCTGATGCCTCTATGAATGACATTGGCGCTGTTTTATTGCAACCGATCACTATGATTTCCAGAACGTTAAAGGATAGCAAATCACATTACGCTTCCAATGAAAGGGAGTTATTAGCTATTGTCTGGGCCTTAGGAAAGCTACAGCACTATTTATATGGAACCAGAGAAATAAACATATTCACTGACCATCAACCCCTTACCTGCGCTGTCTCTGACAGCAACACAAATGCAAAGACCAAAATATGGAAAGTTTTCATTGACGAACACAATGCAAAAGTTTTCTATAAGCCAGGGAATAAAAATTTATGACAGACGGCAGGCAGAACTTAAACGCCCTACAAGGCGAACCTTCGTCAGATGCTGCAACAATATATAGCGAGATCTCACTAACCTACACGGTAGAGACAACTGACAAACCACTGAATTGCTTCAAAAGCCAAATCGTGTTAGAAAAGGCACAATTTCAGCTACAAAGAAAGTTTATAATCTTCGGCAACAAAATTCGCCACATCATTAACTTCATTAATAAAGAGTCCCTTTTGGAAACATTGAAACTACTCATCATTCCAGACGCAGTTAACGCAATTCACTGCAATCTCTCCATTCTAGCTAGTTTCCAGCGTGAACTTATTTCAAAGTTCCCATCCACCAAATTTTGGCATTGCAAAAACTTTGTTTCAGATATCAATGACAAAAACGAGCAAGTTGAAATTATCACGTCAGAGCACAACCGCGCGCACCGATCCGCGCAGGAAAATGTAAAACAAGTCCTTCAGGACTACTATTTTCCAAGAATGAGCAGCTTAGCAAAAGAAGTGGTAATAAATTGCAGAATACGCACCAAGTCCAAATATGACAGGCATCCACCAAAACAACAATTGGGAGCCTCACCAATCCCGTCTTATGCTGGCGAAAATATATATATCGACATTTTCTCTACGGATAAAAAACTTTTCCTTACTTGCGTAGACAAGTTCTCTAAATTCGCGGTCGTGCAACCAATCCCGTCACGAACAATAGTTGACTTAAAAATGCTCATTATCCAGATAGTGAATTTGTTCCCTAAAACTTAAGCAATATACTGCGACAACGAGGCAGCATTCAACTCAGAAACAATAGTATCATTTGTCAAAAATAGCTACAGCATAGATATTGTTAACGTTATTGCTCCATAGCACACTCGCAGATATAGCCAGAAGCCTTAAAATGGATAAAAAAGCTAGCGACACAGTGGAATTAATTATCAGGGCAACGGTGGAGTATAATAGATCAATTCATCAAGCTATACTTCAAAGATGTAACGCAGACAGACAGAACAGAGTATTCGATGTGGGCGAGAAAGTACTTGTTAAGAATAGTATAAGGTTAGGCAATAAGTTAACACCGCTTTGCACGGATGAAAAGATCCAAGCAGACCTGGGAACGTATGTTCTCATTAGAAGGAGGGTGGTCCATAAAGACCAAATAAAAATCAAATAACAGCTAATTATAAACTCAGAGACACAAAAACAAATCAATAGACTAACTGACACAATAAATAAAATAATAAAAGCTAAAAAGAACGATTTAGTCGACACACCGCACTTGTATGAAACACTGTTAGCAAGAAATAGAATACTAAGTAATCAGATATCAAACTTGATTCTCACAATTACATTGGCAAAAGCCGACATAATAAACCCAACCATTTTTGAAAACAATGATTTGAAAACAATTCTAAATGAACACCCCGTAGAGGTTCCCATAGATAGTCTTACTGAAGCGTTTATAATTAAGGTCCTCCAGTCCGAAAACATTGTTCATATATTTATAGCTTATCCTAGGGTAAAATTTATCTGCAAGAAGGTTACTATCTTCCCGGTATCTCACAAACACGTCGCACTACAACTACAAGACGACATCGTAGCCGAATGCAACAACGACATCCTAGCAGTCAACGAATGCGTAACAACGACGTACGCTTCCGTTTGCGAGTTGACAGCACAAGATTCCTGCGCACGAGCGCTGCACGTTGGTAGCGTTGCCTCTTGCCGAACACAGCCAAGCCACCTCCAACCTGTCACATTGGTAGATGATGGTGTGATTATCATTAACGAAAGCACAGCAAAGGTGACCACCGACGAAAACCCAGAAGTCATCACGAATGGAACACACCTCATCATGATCCAATTCTCCGCAACCATCAATGGCACGAAATACGTGAACGAGCGAGAAATTTTAAGGAACGCACCAGGCATTGCAGGGACACCGTTACTTAACATCGTCGGTCATGACCCATTGCTGAGCATACCCCAACCTCACAGGATGAACAACCACAATCTCCAAGTCATTCAGAGCTTTAGGAGCGAGTTGGCATCTGCAGAGGCCTCCAACAACCTGGCTACGGTCGGCATCTTCCTCAGCGCCACTTTCAGTGGTTTTATCATCATATGGTTGGGAATAAGAAAATGGCAAACTTCAAGAAAGGTGCAAGGAATCATCAACGGCTACAAGGTGTCCGGGGATGGTCAGGAATTTGAGAGGGGGAGTAGTTAACACATAAGAAGATATATAAGCATTGATACTTTGTCATCCGCTACAAATTCATTTTGCTGACATATGAGTTCAGTGCCCCGATCGCACTGGTTGGCAACGGTAAACCCGACAATTGACTATTCTGCAAGTGCCCGCGTAACCGGTTATGCTGAGTCGACTCGCCGACTGTGGTTTTGTAGCTTTGTAGCTTACGACGCCAGTCTTAAGCTTAGGTCTTAGTTTTGTAAGTTAGTTCAGTACAAGACATTAAATAATAAAGTCATATTGCTCCGGCACTTAGCCGTAAATCAACTCTAATTGTTTACATAAATTGCTGAGCCACAAGGCCAGTAATCTGGGAGTAAAAGTTAGTTCTCCATCCAACACTTTACCAGAAGACCAATCCAGCTGAGTAGCCGACCTAGACGCCTACGTTGCCGGAATATATTGCAGCATCGCGGGACCATAAACTGAGTCGAGGATATAAATAAATATATAAAATATATATATATATATATATATATATATATATATATATATATATATATATATATATATATATATATATATATATATATATATATATATATATATATATATATATATATATATATATATATATATATATATATATATATATATATATATATATATATATATATATATATATATATATATGTATATATGTATATATATATATATATATATGTATATATATACATATATATATATATATGTATATATGTATATATATATATATATATATATATATATATATATATATATATATATATATATATATATATATATATATATATATATATATATATATATACATATATATATATATATATATATACATATATATATATATATACATATATACATATATATATATATATATATATATATATATATATATATATATATATATATATATATATATATATATATATATATATATATATATATATATATATATATATATATTTATATAACAAGTGAGGGAAATGATTGAGCAAGGAATAATTGCTCACTAATTTGGATAGTGCCAAAGAACTGTGATGATCAGGTAAACAAAATCTTCGAATAGTCATTGACTATCGAAATCTGAAGGAAATAACAATTGATTATAAATACCCAATTCCAGTCATGGATGATAATGAATATAAAACAAAAAGGCAAAACTTCTTCCCAGTATGCAACCGAAATCGACAATTTGCGAAAGCAATTGGAGGCAGCCTTTATTGAGGACGGCCTAGACCCAAACAATGCAGGAAAATTCTCAACAAACGAGTCTATTTCTGCAATGACTAAAACTTGTGAACATAAGAAACTGAAAGTAATACTGGAAGCTGGTTACTTCGTTACTTTCAATGATGTAATGGGTAAATATATCCATTGCAGCACAGAAATGACTGGAAGTGCAAGTACAGTATTATTTCAGCGAGGCCGCAATAATAGAGGATGTAGTTACTATCTTCAAAGAGGTAGAGGCAATGGTAACTACAATTCCAATAATAATAATAAAAACAAAAGCAACAATAGAAGTGGACGAGGTAATAACCAAGGTAGGAATAATTCCAACCGAGGCAACAATCAAAATAAAAATCATTATAACAATAACAATAACAATAATGTCCGAGTTGCCCAATATACTTCGGGAAACTCGCAGACACCTCCAGATACTCAGGGTTAAATAGTAAAATATATACTGTTAACTTAAGTCTCAACAATTTCGTATCAGTCAAAAATGTTGCAACAAATAAAAAGATAACATTTTTGATTGATACAGGTGCAGATATTTCAATTATAAAAGAAAACTCTGATGTCTTTCATGACATCCAAATCAATAAAATTATAGACATTCGAGGCATAGGAGAAGGAATAATAAACTCCAAAGGACTAGTCTCAATCGAACTACAAGCAGACAAATACATTATTCCATATAAATTTCATCTACTTTATTCAGATTTCGCAATCTCTTTCATAAAAACATTTAATTGCCAATTAGATTACAATAGTTCAGCGGATTGGTTTATAATTAGACCACAACACCTAACGTGTCCTATCTATGTTCCAATAACATTTAGTTCTGGTACTAATTCCACACTTTTATCAGCAAAATCACAAGTGAAAATAAAGTTGTCTTCAGCAGAAGAAAACATTTTATTCCAAATCAGGAAATTAAACCGGGTGTTTATGTTGCAAACACTATTGCTACAGTCAAAAATACTTTTGTTTGATTTTTAAATACCTCAGATAAATACCAAATAGTGGGCATTAAGAACATAAAATTTTAATCACTTTCGAAATACAATGTAGTTCAAAATCTAAAAGACAATAGAAAAGAGTCTGTAATCAATAAATTAAAGAAAAATTTTTCAATCCTATTTAAAAAAGAAACTAGAAGAAATATGCACCGAGTATAGTGATGTGTTCGGACTTGAAACCGAACCAATCACAACAAACAACTTCTATAAGCAAAAATTGAAACTTAAGGATGATGTTCCAGTATATGTTAAAAATTATCGATGTCCGCATAGCCAAATAGAAGAAATCCATCATCAAGTTGGAGAGTTAATTGAACAAAATATTGTCGAACCGTCTGTATCACCATATAATTTTAGTTTGTTAGTTTCAAAGAAAGCCCTTCCGGGCACAAAAGTGAAAAAATGGCGATTAGTTATTGACTATCGTCAAATAAATAAAAAATTGCTGTCCGATAAATTTCTACTCCCCAGAATTGATGATATTCTCGATCAATTGGGTCGAGCTAAATATTTTTCTTGCCTTGATTTAATATCAGGCTTCCACCAAATTGAACATGAGGAAAACTCAAGAAATATAACGTGTTTTTCAACAAGCAATGGTTCCTATCGCTTCACGCGATTACCATTTGTTTTAAAAATAGCGCCTAATTCATTTCAAAGAATGATGACAATATCATCAGGCCTAGAGCCTTCACAAGCTTTCCTTGACATGGATGATTTAATCGTTATTGGTTGTTCTGAACAACATATGATTAAAAATTTAACAGATGTTTTCAAAGTTTGTAGAAAACATAATCTAAAATTACATCCCAAAAAAGTTTATTTTTCATGCACGAGGTGACATTTTTTGGTCACAGATGCACAGATAAAGGAATCTTACCAGACGATAACAAATTTAATTTTGTCAATAGCTATCCTGTCCCTACGGACGCACACAGCGCTAGAAGATTCGTTGCATTTTGTAATTATTATAGACATTTTATAAAAAACTTCGCCGAATATTCACGGCACATAGCAAGATTATGTAAAAAGAATGTCCCATTTAAATGGACAACAGAATGTTAAAAGGCATTCCAGTATCTAAAAAATCAACTTGTTCAACCAAATTTATTACAGTACCCAGATTTTAGCAGAGAATTTTGCATAATCACAGATGCAAGCAAGCATGTGGAGCGGTTTTAACTCAAAACTATAATGGACTCCAACTCCCAGTTGCATATGCATCAAAAGCATTTACTAAAGGCGAAAGCAATAAGAGTACTACAGAACAAGAATTAGCAGCAATACATTGGGCAATAACATATTTTCGACCATATATATATGGCAAACATTTTACAGTGATCACAGACCTTTAACATATTTATTTTCTATGATAAACCCAAGTTCAAAATTTACACTCATGCGACTCGAATTAGAAGAATATGATTTTACGGTAGAATATCTGAGAGGGTAAGACAATTTTGTGGCAGACGCCCTATCAAGAATTACAATAGCGGATCTAATTGACATGAATAGAAAAAATTCCTGAGAGTCACTACCAGGCACCAAAGTAGACAAAACAATTTCTGCGCAGAAAATAAACAAGAACTATTGCCAAAGCAAAATCTTGAAAAGCTTCTTAGCCCAACGAAAAGTAGTGACCTTGCGAATAACAGATTCGACATGTTTATTGAAATATGGAAAAACAGTTGTAGCAAGATTTAATGTTAGAAATTCGTACTCCAATGGAATTTTCGACTTAGGTCAGTTTTTAAAAAGGCTTGAATGGCAAGAAGATGTATCTAAAATCAGTCAACTAAAAGTGGCACCGAGCGAAAAGATCTTTGAATCCATTTCAATAGATACTTTTAAACAATTGGACAGTTAAAATTTGAAATCATTAATAGTAGCGCAACTCAAGCCGTTGACCCAAATAAATAATGAAAAAGAAACAGAAGCAATATTGGTTACATACCATGACTATCCAATTCAAGGAGGTCATACAGGTATTACAAAAACTTTGGATAAAGTAAAAAGATATTATTATTGGAAAAATATGACACGTCATATCGAAGAGTACATAAAGGAAACATACATAAGGAAACATACAAGATCACCTATGATAATAACATGCTTTTGACAGAGTGATAGTAGACACAATTGGTCCACTACCACGTTCGGAAAATGGAAATGAATACGCAATCACTTTAATATGTGATTTGACAAAGTATTTAGTAGCTATTCCGATTGCAAACAAAAGCGCAACAACTGTCGCAAAAGCCATATTCGAATCTTTTATTCTGAAGTACGGTCCAATGAAGACGTTCATTACGGACATGGGAACAGAAGAAAAAATTCCATTATAACTGACTTGTGCAAATATTTAAAAGTAGATAACACAACATCTACAGCACACCACCACCAGACATTGGGTACCGTTGAAAGAAGTCATAGGACATTCAATGATTAAATTCGTTCATATATTTCAGTAGATAAAACTGATTGGGACGTATGGTTACAGTATTTCGTGTATTGTTTTAACACAACACCATCAGTAACTCATAATTATTGTCGTTCATATGGAATATTTGGTAGACAAAATAACTTACCAATACAATTTAATACCGTAAATACCATAAAACCTATATATAATATAGGAGATAATTCTAAAGAAGTTAAGCTTAGACTAGAAAACGCGTATAAGAGAACTCGAATACTTTTATAAAAAATAAAATTAAGCAAAAAGAAATAAATGATAAGAAAGAATTAGATTTTACAATAGATATAACAGACCAAGTTTATTTAAAGAATGAAACAGGTCATAAATTAGAATCTTCTTATATGGTTATATGGAACCATTTGAGGTCATTAGTATAGAAAACAATAATAATATACTTACAAAGAATAAGAAAATTAGGGAACAAAAAGTTCTACGGATAGGCTAAAAAAGGATTAATAAATAAAAAAAAAAAAAAAAACAAAATAAGAATATATATAAATTAAAAAAAAAAAAATTTTATGCAACATAGTATAAAGAAGATATAAAAATAATACTAATAATAATTTTTATATTAAATAACTACAATATATAACGTTATTTTTTTAAAAAGGGAGGTGTACTATGTTTTGTGGCAGACGCCCTATCAAGAATTACAATAGCGGATCTAATTGACATGAATAGAAAAAATTCCTGAGAGTCACTACCAGGCACCAAAGTAGACAAAACAATTTCTGCGCAGAAAATAAACAAGAACTATTGCCAAAGCAAAATCTTGAAAAGCTTCTTAGCCCAACGAAAAGTAGTGACCTTGCGAATAACAGATTCGACATGTTTATTGAAATATGGAAAAACAGTTGTAGCAAGATTTAATGTTAGAAATTCGTACTCCAATGGAATTTTCGACTTAGGTCAGTTTTTAAAAAGGCTTGAATGGCAAGAAGATGTATCTAAAATCAGTCAACTAAAAGTGGCACCGAGCGAAAAGATCTTTGAATCCATTTCAATAGATACTTTTAAACAATTGGACAGTTAAAATTTGAAATCATTAATAGTAGCGCAACTCAAGCCGTTGACCCAAATAAATAATGAAAAAGAAACAGAAGCAATATTGGTTACATACCATGACTATCCAATTCAAGGAGGTCATACAGGTATTACAAAAACTTTGGATAAAGTAAAAAGATATTATTATTGGAAAAATATGACACGTCATATCGAAGAGTACATAAAGGAAACATACATAAGGAAACATACAAGATCACCTATGATAATAACATGCTTTTGACAGAGTGATAGTAGACACAATTGGTCCACTACCACGTTCGGAAAATGGAAATGAATACGCAATCACTTTAATATGTGATTTGACAAAGTATTTAGTAGCTATTCCGATTGCAAACAAAAGCGCAACAACTGTCGCAAAAGCCATATTCGAATCTTTTATTCTGAAGTACGGTCCAATGAAGACGTTCATTACGGACATGGGAACAGAAGAAAAAATTCCATTATAACTGACTTGTGCAAATATTTAAAAGTAGATAACACAACATCTACAGCACACCACCACCAGACATTGGGTACCGTTGAAAGAAGTCATAGGACATTCAATGATTAAATTCGTTCATATATTTCAGTAGATAAAACTGATTGGGACGTATGGTTACAGTATTTCGTGTATTGTTTTAACACAACACCATCAGTAACTCATAATTATTGTCGTTCATATGGAATATTTGGTAGACAAAATAACTTACCAATACAATTTAATACCGTAAATACCATAAAACCTATATATAATATAGGAGATAATTCTAAAGAAGTTAAGCTTAGACTAGAAAACGCGTATAAGAGAACTCGAATACTTTTATAAAAAATAAAATTAAGCAAAAAGAAATAAATGATAAGAAAGAATTAGATTTTACAATAGATATAACAGACCAAGTTTATTTAAAGAATGAAACAGGTCATAAATTAGAATCTTCTTATATGGTTATATGGAACCATTTGAGGTCATTAGTATAGAAAACAATAATAATATACTTACAAAGAATAAGAAAATTAGGGAACAAAAAGTTCTACGGATAGGCTAAAAAAGGATTAATAAATAAAAAAAAAAAAAAAAACAAAATAAGAATATATATAAATTAAAAAAAAAATTTTATGCAACATAGTATAAAGAAGATATAAAAATAATACTAATAATAATTTTTATATTAAATAACTACAATATATAACGTTATTTTTTTAAAAAGGGAGGTGTACTATGTTGTATGCCAAATGAGCATATGCCCATATACCCAACTTAAAAGTAAAAGTAACAACTCATAACATAACGACACTTTATTGCTATGTTTATACAATCATAAATATACCTAAGTGCAGTAATAGGATCCGTCACTTATGCGGACTTACCTAGGCTTGAGATCGCTAGCGCAAGCACTTCTTGAGTATGCACCATCTGTACATATATATGTATATATACATAACTACAATAGCACATATGTACTGCAACTCTCTCTCTCTCTCTCTCTGCCGACGTTCTTAGTGGCAGAGCTCTTTTAGAATATCTATGTAATAAGCCTTAGAATAAAACCGAATAAAGGAGAGTCCACACTCTCAAGAAAACCTTAAAACAAACAAGACGTCTTTTTAACCGCACTTCTCGAACGATTAGTAGTAAATCTGAAACTAAAGTGGCAGCTAATAAGCATAACAAAATTCAATCACACTAGAGATTTTGCGAACTGACGAGGATGAACGCGTTTGAATATGCATCGCTGCTTAGCATTGCTGGGCGAGTGTTTTTGCAAATTGAATGTCTTCGAAGATGCGCTTAGGCTAAAGTATGGGCTATAATACGAAAACTTATTTGTTAATTTAGAGAAAGGAGGCATGGAATCAAAAATGTTTTAAAATTGAAATTGTAAAAAATATAAATGAAACTAAATTAAAAATTTGGCGACTCTTGCTCCAAAGATGTACGAGATATAATTTTAAAACTGCATTTCGATACCGCTTTTAATCGAGTAGCTCGATTTGCGCATGCTTTTTCAAGTCTCTATCTCTTAGAGTTTCTGAGATCAACGCGATCACACATACGGACGGACGGAAAGATGGGCATGGCTATATAGGCTCAACTCGTCGTCCTGATCAAACACTTATGTACTTTATGGGGTCTACCACGCCTCCTTCTGCCTGTTACATACATTTAAACAAAACCATTATACCCTGATTTCCTTTTTTCAATGGGTTCAAGGTATAAAAAAAAATGAAAAAATGTTGCCAATTGAATTGCAATATCATTGGACAGGTATGTTTATTTATTACAAAATAAAAGGAAAATTATGATTTTCTGATAAACTTTTAAACTTGATTGCTGTTTGTTAAGGAGGCGCTCCAAATAAAATTCATTGTACATAATGATTTTTCCTTCCTTTATTTTAAATATTAAGAAAAAACTGTGTCATTCGTTGAATCATCACAAAATCTAAGTTAACTAAGAGCTAGTCTTCTTTGGAAGTTATGCTATTAAAAGCGAATAATGCTTCAGGCACACATCGATTTTTCACAGGAGGGTCGAGAGATTTAAGACTCTTCACGCCGGCTTTTCACAAGCATCCATGTGCGGAGCGATGGGTGGATTAAAGTGCCAGGATAGGTTTTTATGATTGTGTTTAGCAATCACCTCGGATCTAAGAGATTAAAAGAAATCTCGGGACAAGATCTTCGCTGCCCCAAAAAAACGTTTTTCTATTGTCAGAATATAGCTTCGTGCAGGCCTTACATCAGTTGATTGTGGACTTGACCAGCATTTTTAACTTAAGAATTCAGGGGCGTGAACGAACGAGCTGCATCATTAACTGGTTTCCGCCATGCAAGGTGAATGAAACGGGCTAGTAGCATTGAAAAGGAACATAAGTAGGACATGATGATTGGATCGCTTTCTTGATAGGTCAAGCACTAACGCAAGAGAGAGCATGCGGGTTCTCAGGATTCCCTTCTTATGTAGAAAATGATTGAGATTGTGGATGAGACTAGAAACAGAAAGTTCTGCTATGCGAGCAGACAATCGCTATCTTTCGCATATTCGCATTGTTGACTCAGTGTGATTAAACGGTTATGAACATTATCGAGTTAATCCGAGCTGAGCTCGTGTGATATAGGAGGAACGGAGTTACTACACCGGTTAGTAAAATGGAATATCAAAGCGGTGACACTAAGAGCCCTATTGAGTTCCGAGATTATATTTAAGAATTTGGATCAGAAACGAAGCCTTGCCAACAGCCATTTAGAGGCTCGTCGTTCAAGAGCAGTCTCAGGATTGAGAGCAGACACGGCTGGCCGCCAACCTCGAGCGACTCTTGCCATTTGCTGAGGAGGTTATTAGGCAGAGGTTGACCCTAGTCTAATTCTTGAAGCCAGATCTCCTGCATAAAAATCGTAGACCAAATGACGAACGGAGCCAGCCAACCAGCGGGATCGAACAAATTCGAAATTTGGGACATGACATTTCTTTTCGTGTAACAAACCTGGAGTGGAATGTCAGACGGGATGAAGAATAACCTATAGGAGGGAACTTGCTATCGGGTGCCCACGGTCTTCGCTGGATATGATCAGGACTTGACATCATATGCGAGTTGTTGGAGAACTGGTAGAGCAAAGAAAGGAAAAGGGACGCATTAAAAAAGACCCTTACTTTGGTAGTGGTGCCATCAGGCTTCAATACTGCGTGATGCGGCAAATAGAAACCTTCAACAGCAGGATTGCATTGGGAGAACTAGCTTCATATGGTCTAAAGCTCTTGGAGTCGATATTTCACCAACCTATTCTCGTTTATGAGGAATTGTCTGAGAGCGATAAATTCCGAATGGCCCAGGTCAATGAGGTCGGCATCTTCGAACGAAAGAGTTACCACATAAGTGCCAGAGATATTCCTCCTTGCCGTTTGAATAAAGTTTACTTCACAAGCAGAATAAGGTACTCAGGAAACCTTTTGAATGTTCTCAGCTTCCCATAACTTGGACAGTAGATGAGACTGTTACCGGAGACATCTGCGAGACCTGGCTCGTAAGTATACAGTCGAAAACCGTCCAGAAATGAGAACAGATGTTGGGATAGATATTGAATATCCGGGAGTTCGTTCAACAGATTTTGTGGAATCGAATATGATGAAACATCTGCCAAATTTGAAAGGACAAGAGCAAAAGCTTCAATCTGTGGCTTCGGCTTCAATAGGGACCCAATATCGAATTTGCACAGCTTTTCAGCTTGGGCTTTCATCGCTTGGGTTGAGCCTGAAATCTACGCTCGTAAGGGTCAGAAACGTAATTTACTCAAGGGGAATAACTTCTAAATAGCGTACATTAATTACCGCCGTGCCGAGGAGAACACCTTGCTTATTAACAGTGAGATAAGTTTGAACCTTGGATCAACTCCGGTTGGGCGAGGAATTACGACTGCTGCGGAAAAAGCTTCTCTCTGAGCTTTACTACTCCTATGGAGAAGGGTGTTATGTCGACCATTGTATTTCAGAGAATTGAAATTGCATTCTTTCTCAGTTGGTGACCTGGAGCAAAGTAGTTTTCTCTATTTTATATCAGCGTTTCGTTTTTGGAGGGAAATCTGTAAGAAACGAGGGCACAATCGGGCCGGATGGTTTTCCTTTGAACTTCTTCTTCGCACTTCTTGCTTTTAGTGTTCACTTGCGCTCGAAAGGGTTGACTCATTTGGAACTGGAAGGTGTCGCGAGTTTTAAAACTATGATTGGAGTAGTAGGTCACCTTCCGTATCCTAGACAGCGCGAGCACGCTCGCTGAGGAAATGACTGACATCTTGCCGGGCACGAATCTGTCTTCTTGGTCAATGAGATCGCGTTTGTTCCAGCAGATTAGAAGTGCATAGGAATGCAACGATGTAGTGCCCATTCTCTGTGGATAATTGAGAATGGTCGATTGCCGTGACCCACCTTGGATAAGTTGAGATGGATATTAAACTGGTTTGTGTTTTAACGCGTGCAGTTTGAGCTCAATATGACTGTCTCTTACAATTTCCACTTTTAAATTCTGTTGATCAGAGTCAATTTCACCATTTGCGGTAAAAGGACGATTTAAATTTTTTCATTCATACTTTTTATTCGTCTTTATTCACTGCTTTTAGTGCTTGTCGTGAATTGTTTTGGCCCTTGGTACAGAACCAATACTGGGTATTTTTATACCCCGAGCCCACTGAAAATGGGAAATCAGGTTATAAAGACTTTGTTAAAATGTATTTAATAGGCAGAAGGAGGCGTGGCAGACCCCATGAAGTATATATTCTTGATCAGGGTGACGAGTCGATTTAGCCATGTCCGTCTGTCTGTCCGTCCGTCCGTCTGTCCGTATGTATGAACGCGTCGATCGCACTTACTTACTTAGAAAGGCTAGAGACTAAAACGTTATGAATATGCAGTTTTTAAATAACATCTTTGGATCTAGACTCACCAGATTTTGTATTTAATTTTAAGTTATTTTTATTTTTTTGTATATTATACTCAATTTTGATTTATTTTTTATATTTTGGATATACTAGAAACTTGTTCTTTGGCAAATATATACATATGAACGTCATTATTATGTTCTAAAAACTTATTCAATAAATATGTTTCCATAATATAGCCCATACTGCAGTTCAAGCGCAACCGCTGCGTAAGCTGCGCAGTTAGCAGAGCGCGTGCTTATGCGTGCATACGTGCGTATGTCCTACAGCTATATACTCGTATACTCTCAACTGTTACTTTAGTCTATTTCTTAGGTTGTAATAGTCAATAATTATTTATGTTATAAGATTACATGAATATTATTACTATCTATTTTCGTTTAGAAATAACATAACAAAATTTTAAAAGGTTCTAATTAAGGTCTAAGGGCTATCTTAAAGCTGATACATTTTTGCATAGCGATAATGATGGGTTATTTACTTACCGTCTGGTCTAGCTGATAACCCTTATACATGCTATCTTTTGATTCTGGGTGAATGTAAACTCAAACAGTGCTGCTTTAGCTTAGCGGCTGAGTCTCTATGCAACAATTACTAAGCGGTTTAGTGGTTGAAACCTTATGTAATATTATATAATATAATAATAATAATAATAATGTATAAATAAACATAGAATGTTTGGAATATAAGCTCTTTCGCGGTGCTCAGGATATCAGGTGTTGGTAGTAGCGATACTCATGAAGTTAAAGTTTCAGGTTTGAATCTTGATGATGTTCAGGGTTTTTATACCCTAAACCCATTGAAAATGGGGAAAACAAGCTATAACGGTTTTGCTGAAGTAACCGGAGTAGTAAGCTTAGCAGACTCGATAAAGTATGTATATTCTTGATCAGGACAACGAGCGGAGTTGATATAGCCATGCCCGTCTGTCCGTCCGTATAAACGCAGAGTTTTCATAAACCACTAAAGTAAGAGATCTGAAATTTTAAATGTATGAACACAAGAGTATGGTATCGCAGTACGAGCTTTTAATTTTTTCCATAGCTCATCCCATTTAAACGATAAAACCGATAAAGCTAGAGAATTACTAGGCATATCCATGTAATCAAAACCAAGAATTTGAAATTTTTTTTTTAAATACTAGAGATTTGTGCTTTAGCTACTGTAGTAAGTCTCATATTATAATATATATACCCGTCACATAGCAGTGTATAGTGCATGTGCAAAAAGTGTCACTTTGTTGTTACGTATACAAGACGCGATCAAGTAAACATAAACATTTGATGTTTATGTACTCATGTACAAGACGCGTGAGAATAGCCGCGTCAGCAATTGACCGCCTTTCATGCCAACAGCTGCCTCTTGTATACTTTTAATATACATGCTCGCTGCTGCCTTCTGCGGCAGAGGCTCGTAATACAAACCAATGCATATGCGCTTTGCATAAACATATATACATACTACGCTCTCCAACTCTGCTGCCTTCTGCGGCAGAGATATATAATATGAAATACACTGGGTTAGAACTTCATTTTTATTTTTATCTTACGATAAGATCATTCGAGATAAACTACTCAAATTGAATGGATTGTGTACACACCGGACCTATTTTTACATGGCGACCGTGACATGTTCACGAAGCTTGCAGAAAAATAACAACTTACAAAGAGAAATAAATAAAAAACAAGCAGTGTCGTGATGGTGAAGTGTAAAACCACTGCCAGCTAATCATATTATTACAAAGATCAAAATATAATAAAAATCCATCATACCAACAACATCAACCACTGGAATAAATAATTCAGTTGATGACCAGACGACAACAACGACAACTAACACAAAAGGACAAGTGTCACAAATGTGTCAAATAAGTTGAAAAAACGAAATATACCTATAAAGCTATAAAACTTACAAATTAAATGCAGAACAGTGGAAACACAGCAGCATCGTCCGACTTTGCACCAAAAGCATGGTCCAGCGTTACACCAGGACTAGCAAGCGGCTCTGCTCGTATTGAGCAAAGGCTACAAGAAGCGTTAGAGGTGTTTCCAAACGATGGACCACGCCCACTCACAGTAGCTGAGTACCGGGCACGACAACAAAGAAGGAACACCCAGAAGAAAACCAAGCGCGGAGGAAGGATAAAGAAGCTACTACAACAAAGGCACCTGGAGAGGGACCTACTGCGCACATACACCACTGAGGAGGACAGAAAACGAGGCCTGGAGAGGATTGATGACATCAACACACAACTTCGCCATAAGAGCGAAGTAACGCAAGTGGGCTGCAGAAATGCCTATGCCTTGCTTGCCATTAATATAATCTCTCTCATCAAGCTGAAGCACTTTATCGTGCAGCTTGAAAAATACTAGTCTCTGTCTTTTTACTAACAACACATGGTTGGACAATTAATTTTTTAAATAAAAAATGTCAGCCAACCATGTGTATTAACCAACTAAACATTTCTATGTCTGTGGCGCTATGAAAATAGCAGCAAAATTTGTTTTTAAAATGAAAAATATATATTGAAAGGTGAAAGAGTATGTGGAAGAATAAAAATTTTTCTTTTTCCTCATTTTAAATTAAAAAAAAATATATAATAATATTTCCTGATCAATTTCATGAAGCGTTAGGAGGTAGACATAAATTTTAAATTTTTTTTAAATTTTCCATTTTTTTTTTTAATTCTCACAATGGGTTGGTTCGGAAGCGACGATACCCAAGCTAAAGATAATACGGCCAATGTCGTAAATAATGTTAAAATCATCGACCATACAGACGATATAAACGCTATTTGGATATTGTTGCTGATTTTGACCATTGTAGCAGTGTGTCAATTTGTATTGACACATTACATAAAGTACAATAAGCTAATAAAACGAAGATACATGAGTAGGGCGCATAATCTAGATACCATTTAAGAAAATTTATTTTTTCTTTTAAAAAAAATGCCTACAAACTTTGATGAAATTTTGATAACAAATCCAAATTTCATAATTAATTCTATAAAAAATTTACATAGACACAGAGAATACATAAAAATAAACCAATTTGAAAACGAATACATAAAACTTTTGATTCACAGTTCAGTCCATTGATACACTGCGAAACAGCAGAAAAGGCATTAGTACTAAGTAAACTGCCATATGTTAGGGTTAAATATGTTAAGGAGAATAGCCCAGCTTTAAGTATTGCAACTATATGATTGGTTCGGTTACAACGATAAAATTCCAGTAAAGAATGGAATGCAACCAAATTGCGAAACAAATAGACGCATTTCGTACAAAATTTGACAAATCATACAAATGCATCAACAAGAATGCAGTTATAAAAGTTGAAACCTTAACGAACCATATAGACATTATAGTAAGAGAATATAATAATAGTAAATAAGTATGAAAAAAGATTAACACCGGTGCATAAAGAAAAATGTTTAAAGGTTTTAAAATCCCTGAATATAAAATTAACTTCTGTCGCTAATAGACGATAATGCACCAGGTAGTCCAAATCAATTGGCTGATTTTAATCCCAGTCAATTAAAAGATTTAGACGAATCTATACAATCAAGCGACAAAGAATCTGACTGTGATAGAAAGTACAGTCGACTTGATTGACATTAAACCAGGAACAGCAACAAACATAAACATGGCTCAAACTTAAGTAGAATTCATCAGGTTAGCCTCATCTCTGATACCAGAGTTTGATGAAAAGCCGGAAAATCTACAGAGTTTTCTAAATTCATTGAATCTCTTGGAAAACTTTAAAGGAACCCACGAGCAAATTGCTGATTAAAACCAAACTAAAAGGCCGAAACGAGACACTGCAGTATCAGTAATGATAATAATCAGTAATGAGCAGACTATTGTCGAAATCATTACTCAATTATCAAAAGAGGTTAAAGGAGAATCTGCGGAAGTAATAACCGTAAAAAGCTCCTTAATCTACAACAAAAGAGTAAAACAGCAATTCAGTACAACCAAGAGGTGGAAAAATTGTCAAAGGCCCTTGAGGGAGCCTATATAAGTGAAGGTTTAGGCCAAGCACTGGCCAATAAATACACAACCACAACAGCTGTCAAGGCCATAACACAAAATTGCTCGATTGATAAGTCAAACTCATCATGCAAGCTGGCATGTTCAATAATATGAATGATGCTATTTTCAACTTCGGGAAACTCCCAGACACCTCCAGATACTCAGGGTTAAACAATAAAATATACACTGTCAATTTAAGTCTCAATAATTTCGTATCATTCAAAAATGTCGAAACAAATAACAAAATAACACTTTTGATTGATACTAATATTTCAATAATAAAAGAAAATTCTGATGTCTTTCATGAAATCCAAATAAATGAACTCATAGACATTCGAGGCATAGGAGACGGACAAATAAAATCCAAAGGATTAGCCTCAGTTCAAATCCAAACAGACAAATATATTATTCCATATAAATTTCATATACTTCATTCAGATTTTGCAATCCCGATGGAATAATAAGACTACACTTCATAAAGAAATTCAATTGCCAATTAGATTACAATAGTTTCGACGATTATTTTATAATTAGACCACAAAACCTAACGTATCCTATTTATGTTCCAAAAACATTTAGCTCTGGTACTAATTCAACACTCTTACCAGCAAGATCTCAAGTGATACGTAAAATAGAGTTGTCTTCAGCAGAAGAAAACATTTTATTTCCCAATCAGGAAATTAAACCGGGTGATTATGTTGCAAACACGATTGCAACAGCCCAAAATACTTTTGTCCGATTTCTAAATACCACAGATAAATACCAAATAGTGGGCATTAATAACATAAAATTTTAATCACTTTCGAACTACAATGTAGCTCAAAATCTAAAAGACAATAGAAAAGAGTCTGTAATCAATAAATTAAAGAAAAATTTTCCAATCCTATTTAAAAAAAACTAGAAGAAATATGCACCGAGTATAGTGATGTGTTCGGACTTGAAACCGAACCAATCACAACAAACAACTTCTATAAGCAAAAATTGAAACTTAAGGATGATGTTCCAGTATATGTTAAAAATTATCGATGTCCGCATAGCCAAATAGAAGAAATCCATCATCAAGTTGGAGAGTTAATTGAACAAAATATTGTCGAACCGTCTGTATCACCATATAATAGCCCTTTTGTTAGTTTCAAAGAAAGCCCTTCCGGGCACAAAAGTGAAAAAATGGCGATTAGTAATTGACTATCGTCAAATAAATAAAAAATTGCTGTCCGATAAATTTCTACTCCCCAGAATTGATGATATTCTCGATCAATTGGGTCGAGCTAAATATTTTTCTTGCCTTGATTTAATATCAGGCTTCCACCAAATTGAACTTGAGGAAAACTCAAGAAATATAACGTGTTTTTCAACAAGCAATGGTTCCTATCGCTTCACGCGATTACCATTTGTTTTAAAAATAGCGCCTAATTCATTTCAGAGAATGATGACAATAGCATTCTCAGGCCTTGAGCCTTCACAAGCTTTCCTTAACATGTATGATTTAATCGATATTGGTTGTTCTGAACAACATATGATTTTACATAACAAGATTATGTAAAAAGAATGTCCCATTTGAATGGACAGCAGAGTGCGAAAAATCATTAAATTATCTAAGAAATAAACTTGTTCAACCAAATTTATTACAGTACCCAGATTTTAGCAGAGAATTTTGCAAAATCACAGATGCAAGCAAGCATGTGGAGCGGTTTTAACTCAAAACTATAATGGACTCCAATTCCCAGTTGCATATGCATCAAGAGCATTCACTAAAGGCGAAGGCAATAAGAATACTACAGAACAAGAATTAGCAGCAATACATTGGGCAATAACATATTTTCGACCATATATATATGGCAAACATTTTACAGTTAAAACTGATCACAGACCTTTAACATATTTATTTTCTATGATAAACCCAAGTTCAAAATTTACACTCATGCGACTCGAATTAGAAGAATATGATTTTACGGTAGAATATCTGAGAGGGAAAGACAGTTTTGTGGCAGACGCCCTATCAAGAATTATAATAGCGGATCTAATTGACATGAATAGAAAAATTTCCTGAGAGTCACTACCAGGCACCAAAGTAGACAAAACAATTTCTGCGCAGAAAATAAACAAGAACTATTGAAAAGCTGAAAAGCTTCTTAGCCCAACGAAAAGTAGTGACCTTGCGAATAACAGATTCGACATGTTTATTGAAATATGGAAAAACAGTTGTAGCAAGATTTAATGTTAGAAATTCGTACTCCAATGGAATTTTCGACTTAGGTCAGTTTTTAAAAAGGCTTGAATGGCAAGCCGATGTATCTAAAATCAGTCAACTAAAAGTGGCACCGAGCGAAAAGATCTTTGAATCCATTTCAATAGATACTTTTAAACAATTGGGCAGTTAAAATTTGAAATCATTAATAGTAGCGTAACTCAAGCCGTTGACCCAAATAAATAATGAAAAAGAAACAGAAGCAATATTGGTTACATACCATGACTATCCAATTCATACAGGTATTACAAAAACTTTGGATAAAGTAAAAAGATATTATTATTGGAAAAATATGACACGTCATATCGAAGAGTACATAAAGGAAACATACATAAGGAAACATACAAGATCACCTATGATAATAACATGCTTTTGACAGAGTGATAGTAGACACAATTGGTCCACTACCACGTTCGGAAAATGGAAATGAATACGCAATCACTTTAATATGTGATTTGACAAAGTATTTAGTAGCTATTCCGATTGCAAACAAAAGCGCAACAACTGTCGCAAAAGCCATATTCGAATCTTTTATTCTGAAGTACGGTCCAATGAAGACGTTCATTACGGACATGGGAACAGAAGAAAAAATTCCATTATAACTGACCTATGCAAATATTTAAAAGTAGATAACACATCTACAGCACACCACCACCAGACAAGGTACCGTTGAAAGAAGTCATAGGACATTCAACGAGTACAGTCGTTCATATACATCAGTAGATAAAACTGACTGGGACGTATGGTAACAGTATTTCGTGTATTGTTTTAACACAACACCATCAGTAACTCATAGTTATTGTTCATATGAACTAGTATTTTGAAGGCAGAATAACTTACCAATAGAATTTAGTAGTGTAAATAGTATAGAACCTTTATATAATATAAAGGATTTTTCTAAAGAGGTTTAGTTTAGATTAGAAAACACGTACAAAAGAGCGCGAATACTTTTAGAAAAACATAAAGTTAAACAAAAAGAAAAAAATGATAAGAAAGTATTAATTTTAAAATAAAAATAGAAGAGCAGGTTTTTTTAAAAATCGAGACAGGT
Organism: Drosophila anceps; assembly: GCA_035045945.1. Classification (NCBI taxonomy): domain Eukaryota; kingdom Metazoa; phylum Arthropoda; class Insecta; order Diptera; family Drosophilidae; genus Drosophila; species Drosophila anceps. The sequence goes on along the minus strand of JAWNON010000099.1, from coordinate 54,459 downwards.
CATAAACTAGAACCATCTTATATAGGACCTTTCGAGGTAAAGAGTATAGAAAACAACAATAATATAATTATAAAGAATAAGAAAAATAGGGAACAAAAAGTTCATAAGGATAGGTTAAAAATATATACCCAATAAAACGTTTCATAAGCTAAAACAAAAGAAAAAAAAGAGAGGTCTGATCAACCACTTTAAAACAAAAAAAAAAGAAAAGTTTTTATTCCGTTTATTTCTTTTTCATTTTCCATATTATAAATACAAATTACCTTTAAATCAAATTTAATAATTTCATAAAGCCACAGCCATAGCCGAAAAAAATATACTTAAAAATAATTAAATTTAAATTAAACTTAAATTAAAAAAAAAAGTAATAATAATAAAAAAAAATTTTTTTTTTGTTAATAATACTAAAACAAAAATACAATATATTATAATTAAATAGCTCCATAATGTTACGTTGCGGTGCAGTATGTCTCATATTATAATATATATATCCGTCACATAGCAGTAACGGTTTTGCTGAAAATTGGGAGAAGTAAGCTTAGCAGACTCGATAAAGTATGTATATTCTTGATCAGGACGACGAGCGGAGTTGATATAGCTATGCCCGTCTGTCCGTCCGTATAAACGCAGAGTTTTCATAAACCACTAAAGTAAGAGATCTGAAATTTTAAATGTATGAACACAAGAGTATGGTATCGCAGTACGAGCTTTTAATTTTTTCGATAGCCCATCCCATTTAATCGATAAAACCGATAAAGCTAGAGAATTACTAGGCATATCCATGTAATCAAAATCAAGAATTTGTAATTTTTTTTTAATGACTAGAGATTTGTGCTTTAGCTACTGTAGTAAGTCTCATATTATAATATATATACACGTCACATAGCAGTGTATAGTGCATGTGCAAAAAGTGTCACTTTGTTGTTACGTATACAAGACGCGATCAAGTAAACATAAACATTTGATATATGATCGTTCACTTATGTGTGGACCGCTCATGTACAAGACGCGTGAGAATAGCCGCGTCAGCAATTGACCGCCTTGCATGCCAACAGCTGCCTCTTGTATACTTTTAATATACATGCTCGCTGCTGCCTTCTGCGGCAAAGGCTCGTAATACAAACCAATGCATATGCGCTTTGCATAAACATATATACATACTACGCTCTCCAACTCTGCTGCCTTCTGCGGCAGAGATATATAATATGAAATATATGTACACTAGGTTAGAACTTCATTTTTATCTGACGATAAGATCATTCGAGATAAACTACTCAAATTGAATGGATTGTGTGCTCACCGGACTTTTTTTTACACTACATACATTCTGTCGCTGCACTCAGCGGGAGAACTTTTTATACATAATGTATTTTGGCTAAGACCACTTCTATTTCTGAAATAAAAAATTATTATTCAACTGACTACAAACCAGAGCAGAAGCTCTATGTGACAAAATCAATATTATACACACACGTTCACTAGAACTTTAAGGTTCATAACATGACGACCGTGACAAGTGTCACGAACTGTGGTGAAAATGTTGTGCATTCTAACTGATAAAGTGTGTTGGGCGCCTCAACGCACCGCCATGCCGCTACAAGTCTGTATATTTGCTGCCCACGTTCGGGCCCACTCGACGGAGCTGAGCGACGAGCAGGAAAAGTACATGGACCTCAACAAGGCCGGTTCTTTCAAGCCCAACTACTATATACAGAAACTAAAGCAATCAAAAAAAAAAAACTGCAATAAAAAATAACACCTATGAACAACGCTGAAGATATTTCCTTGGAGGAATCTGCTCCTATCGTTGAAAGGGACGCACCAACACTAGAAGAAGCGTTACAGTTACATCCCACCGATGATCCGCGCCCACTCACACTTAATAAGTATACGGCACGTCAACAACAGAAGCCACGCAAAAAGACAAAGCGTGGTGGCAGAGTAAAGCATACTACAGAAAATACATCTGGAACAAAATCTTTTGAAAACGTTATCTAGGAAAGATGACCAAGAACGTGCACAGGATCGCATCAAGGACATCAACAAGCTACGCAAACGAGCTGCAGAAATGCATATGCCCGATTTTGCCAATAATATAAGCTTCTACCCCTAGTTGATGCACTTCATCGTGCAACTAGAAAACTACTAAGCACTGTTAGGCTATGACTAATAATATATGATTGGACAATTAATTGTTTAAATTAAAAAGTGTCAACCAATCATGTGCACAAATTAACAATATTTCCGAGTCTCTGGCGCTATGCATATAAGCATAGCTGCATAAAATAATAGTTTATGTTTGAAGAACAAAGTGAAGAAATTTTTTTTTCAAATAATTTAAATACAAAAAAAGATCAGAATATTCCATGAAATCTTTAAGTTTTTTAGTATATTTTATTATAACAATTAATATTCATTATTTTCAACATGGGTTGGTTCGGTAGTGATGATACCCAAGCAAAAGACAATACGGAAAATGTCGTAAATAACGTTAAAATTATCGGTCATACAGATGAATTCAACGCTCTCTAGATACTGCTATTAATATTAACCGTTGTAACTACTTGTCAATTTCTTTTGACATTATATGTAAAACAAAATAAAATTTTCAAAAAACGATATATGAGCAGAGCAAATAATTTAGACACGATTAACGAAAATTTAAAATTTTTGAAAAGGACATGGTATTAAGCATATTACTATACGTGATGGTCAAAGTTCTTCGTGATGGTACTTTTACAACGGTAAAAGGTTCCAATATATCCATCAAATAATGGAATAGAATGCATTAGCAAAAACAATAAATGCTTAAAAAGACAAATTTGAAAAATCATAAAAATTTATCAATTCTGATAAAATTATAAGACCAGATACATTAATACACCAGGCGCAACTATTAAAAACTCAATACAAAAAACATATTAACAACAATAAACAGAGTCAATGCTAAATTGACAAGGGAACATAAATATCAATGTCAAAAAATTATAAAATCTTTAAAAACAAGATTACACAATGTTGGTATTAGACGGTATTGTAATTACAGTAGTAAAAAAACAAAATTTGTTAGCTGAATTCGATGAGAACCAGTTGCAAGATTTGGATGAGTCTAAACCAAAAATCGATTCAGAAATGGACAGTGGCATCGAAACATTTCAAGAAAACATAGATACTATAATGGTTGACCAAGTAGCCTTATATAGGGAATATGTGAAGCAGGTTTTCTCTTCAGTCCTTAAATTTGATGGTAAAAAACTATCACTTACGCATAATAGAAAGAACATAAGGCAACCAAGAGGGTATAGCGGTTGAGGTTATTAAATCCAAGATAACCGGCACAATCTTGTACAAGGTACAAGATGCAACCACTATATCCGGAATTATTAACAAGCTTAAAGGTAACGTAAAAGGAGAATCTCCTGACGTACTAAAAGACAAATTATTAAACATTAGACAGAAACGCAAAACCGCTACGCAATATACAGCTGAAAGCAATTGGAAGCAGCCTATATCGACTATGACAATGACCAAAAACTGCGAGCACAGAAACTAAGAGTAATACTGGAAGCAGGTAACTTCATTACTTTCTATGTTGTAATGGGTAAATGTATCCATTGCAGCACAGAAATGACTGGAAGCGCTAATACAGTATTATTCCAGCGAAGCCTCAACAATAAAGGAGGTGGTTACCGATGCCAAAGAGGTAGGGGCAATGGCCGCGGTAACTATCACTCCAATAACTCTAACAAGAATTACAATAATAACAGAAATAACAATAGAGGTGGACTAGATTATAACCGAGGTAGGAATAATTCCAACCGAGCCAATAAACAAAATCAAAACAACTACAATAATAACAACATCAATGTCCGAGTTGCACAAGATAATTCGGGAAACGGACAAGTTCCTTGAGATGCTCAGAGAAATTAAATACTAAAATATATAAATACTAAAAAATAAAATTAATAATGAAAACACAGTTAAAACATTTACCTTGTTTATTAATACAGGTGCAGACATATCCATATTAAAAGAGAACATCGATATATATGAAAATGTGAATACAATTATATCTACACAGATAACAGGAATTGGCAAAGGCTCAGTTTTTTCAAAAGGATTAACATTCGTAGAACTATCCATAGGAAAATAAATAATTCCTCACGACTTCCATTTAGTCGATAAAGATTTTCCAATACTATGCGATGTCATTATTGGTATAGATTTTATAAAAAAATACAATTGCCAATTCGATTTCACACAAACAAGTGACTCTCTAATACTTCGGCCAAATAATCTAAATTATCCAATACACTTACCAATAATTCACACTTGTGATAATAATGCCACAATACTTCTAGCTCACGCTGAAATAGTCCGAAAAATCAAAACAAATTCAATAGAATATAATGTTCTAATTCCAAATCAAGAAATTGAGAATGGAGTTTCCATTCAAAATACCATTTCCAACCAAAAAAAGTACTTTTGTACGAATATTGAATACAACAAATTCAAATAAAATAGTAAACCTTAATAAAATAGAAATCGAACCTTTCCAAAGAATGATGACAATAGTTTTTTCTGGACTAGATTCTTCACAAGCATGTTTGTACATGGATGACTTAATAGTCATCGGTTGTTCTGAAAATCATATGATTAAAAACTTAAACGTTTTTGTTGTATTCAGAAGATACAACCTTAAATTACATCCAGAAAAATGTATTTTCTTCATGCACGAAGTGACATTCCTAAGTCACAAGCGCACTGATAATGGTATTTTACCAGATGACAAAAAGTATGATGTCATTGAAAAATATCCTATCCCTACGGACGCTGACAGCGCTAGAAGATTCGTAGCTTTTTGCAATTATTACCGACATTTTCTTAAAAACTTCGCCGATTATTCACGGCACATCTAGACTGTAAAAAGAATGTTAATTTTGAATGGACTTCAGAATGCCATAATGCATTTTAATACCTAAAAACTAAACTTATGCAGCCAACCTTATTACAATACCCAGATTTTAGCAAAGAATTTAGCATAATCACAGATGCAAGCAAACAAGCCTATGGAGCGGTTTAACTCAAAACCATCAAAAACTCCAACTTTCAGTAGCTAATGCATCACGAGAACTTACAAAGGGTGAAAGTAATAAAAGTACAACAAAACAAGAACTAGTAGCTATACACTGGGCAATCATTCATTTCCGATCATATCTATATATGGCCGACATTTTACAATAAAAACAGATCATAGACCATTATCATATTTATTCTCTATGATCAATCCCAGTTCAAAACTAACTAGAATACGGCTTGATTTAGAGGAATACGACTTCACAGTAGAATATCTGAAAGGCAAAGATTACTTTGTAGCTGATGCATTATCACGCATCACGATAAAAGAACTAAAAAATATTAGACCAAACGTATTCAAAGTTACTACATGAAATCAAAGTAAATAGAAAAAAATCCTGCGCAGGAATAGAATAAGTAGATTTACCTAGACAAACTCTTGACAATGCTTCTAAGCCGAACGTACACGAAGTCATCACAAATGACGAGGTACGAAAAGTAGTAACCTTGCGTATAACCGAATCTAAATGTTTATTGAAACATGGAAATAAAGTTGAAGAATCGATGTTAGCTATTTGTATTCCAATGGAACCCTCGACTTAGGTCAGTTCTTCCAAAGGCTTGAAATGCAAGCCGATGTATCTAAAATCAGCCTACTCAAAGTGCCACCGCGCGAAAAGATCTTTGAATCAATTTCAATTGAATTTTTATAAACTATGGGCAATAAAATATTGAAATTATTAAGAGTAGAGCTACTCAAGCTGGTGACCCAAATAAATAATATAAAAAATCAAGAAGCAATACTGTTTACAAACCATGATGATCCAATTCAAAGAGGTTATACAGGCATAACAATAACGCAAGCAAAATTAAAAAGACAATATTATTGGAAAAACATGACACGTCATATAAAAGAGTACATATATCAATGTCCTAAACGCCTGACGTCAAAAACGACGAAACACACCAGATAACCTATGATACTAACTGAAACACCAATATATGCTTTTGACAGAGTGATAGTAGACACAATTGGTCCACTACCACGTTCGGAAAATGGAAATGAATACGCAATCACTTTAATATGTGATTTGACAAAGCATTTAGTAGCTATTTTAGTTGCAAACAAAAGCGTAATAACTGTCGCAAAAACCATATTCGAATCTTTTATTCTGAAGTACGGTCCAATGAAGACGTTTATTACGGACATGGGAACAGAATATAAAAATTACATTATAAATGACTGGAATGATATAAATTTAAAAATAGACAACATAACGTCTACAGCACACCATCACCAGACTTTACGAAGCATTGAAAGAAGTCATAGGACATTCAATGAGTACATTCGTTCACATATATCAGTAGATAAAACTGATTGGGACATATGGCTACAGTATTTCGTGTATTGTTTTAACACAACACCATCAGTAACTCATAACTATTGTCCATATGAACTAGTATTTGGAGGACGAAAAAACTTATTTACTTACGTATAAAAATGCGCGAATCCGTTCAGAAAAATATAAAATTTAACAAAAAGAAATAAAAGATAATGAAGTATTAGATTGTAAAATAAAAATAGGAGACCAAGTTTACGTAAGAAACGAGTCATAAGCTAGAACCACCTAATATAAGTCATTAGTATAGAAAAAAATAGTAATATAGTCATAAAGAATAAGAAAAAGAGGCAACAAAAAGTTCATAAGGATAGGTTAAAAAAGATAAATAATATAAAAAAGGAAAGATTTCACAGAATAGGTTTGATCAACCACCCAATATATATATATATATATATGCGTCTTGCACGCACAGTGGTCAAACTATGTTCATAATGTGACACACAAGTACAGTGGTCAAAATACGTTCATAATACGACATCTACATAAAAATTTTTGAATTTCAACTAATGTTAATAACATTTTAGTTAAGTGTTTTTGTATATATATATATATATATATATATATATATATATATATATATATATATATATATATATATATATATATATATATATATATATATATATATATATATATATATATATATATATATATATATATATATATATATATATATATATATATATATATATATATATACAAAAACACTTAACTAAAATGTTATTAACATTAGTTGAAATTCAAAAATTTTTATGTAGATGTCGTATTATGAACGTATTTTGACCACTGTACTTGTGTGTCACATTATGAACATAGTTTGACCACTGTGCGTGCAAGACGCTGCTGCGCAATGAGATTGGTATATTATGAATTGGTAATTTGTCTATTACGTAGAATTTGTGTGGCGCCAAAGTAGGCGAGTCGACGGCGTTGTAACGCTGTCGCCGAGTGTAGTCCAGCTGGCGTATCTTAAAAAGCATAGATCGATGCGTGATCAGAAAATGCGAGGCAGTCAAGTTCAGACAATTGCACGCGCCTGTTGGAATTCGCTTCACTCCGAAAGTTTGTGTGTCAATATGGCAGACCAGCCACAAGAAATTAATGACTCTACGACATATATATATATATATATATATATATATATATATATATATATATATATATATATATATATATATATATATATATATATATATATATATATATATATATATATATATATATATATATATATATATATATATTTAATTATTATTAATCACATAATTGAAATAACTTCATAATATTAGGTTTTTTTAAAAGGGATGTGTAGTATGTTCAATAACATATTAATAACACCCGACGCAATGTAGAGTATTCTACATATAATACATATATGCTCAACATATGATAGTGTATACTACATGTGCACAAACTGACACTTTGTCGCTATGCATAAACATACATAACGCGAGCAAATATAAACAAATGAAATACGATCAGCCACTTATATATGTATATGTGGACTGACCAGCAGCGTGGGAAATGCCGCGTCTGCACTTTACCTTAGCCTTATGCCACCTGCCTAATGTATATGCCATATGCATATACATATATACAATCATACTACGCTGTTCTGTCGCTGCACTCAGCACATGGCTATATAGTCATAGTTCGTCATCCTGATCAAGAACATATACACTTTATGGCCTCCTTCTGCCTGTTACATACATTTTAACAAAACCAATATACCCTCATTTCCCATTTTCAATGAGTTCAGGGTATAAAAGAAATGGCTCGTATCAAGGTGCACTATACCTATATTTGTCTCGTCAAAGGTTTATTCACTAAAAATCAAAATGAAATGTCTCGTAAAACTGTACACTTAACTGTCTCTCTTATGTACCACGGCGCACAAAACGAAAGCCGGCGACTCTCTTCACTGCTATTTGCACTACTATTTTATTCGAATACTGCTGTACTTTTCCATGCCGCTGTCAGCGTTATATTTTTTACCGTTCTCGCTTTTGCTGGGACTGGGGAAGAGCTGATCGCTCTGATTGTTTGGGTTATCCTCGTCATTAGCGGGGCTTTCCCTACTTGCATTTAAGCAACATAGAAAACACATGATGATCCATTTCAATCGTTATTTCATTTATTTATGGTATTCATATGGTAAGTTTAAAGATAGTTCAGCAGAGTCCAAGCGTTCTGCATTTTTACTATTGTCGTGAACTCGAGAGTCTTTGAATTTCGCGCCCTTTGCGCATTGTCTCAAAACATTTTCAACTAAACGTGCGCTCATTGATCGTCCAGCCAATTTTTACAAACGTAATACTACTTTTTATATATTTCAGTTGTGTGAGGCAGTCACTACAGGGGCCGTCGTTTGTGGTTAGTGATATCTGCGGACATATAGGCGCACGAAATATAATTCGCTGGTACTGTATAGGTCACACGCAGGTGTCTTACTTCGGGGTTTTTGCGCAAAACTCTTCTCGTGCAAACTACAAGTCTTCAGAGTTTCCAGCGGGACGTGCCTCGTGGAGGTTGCGATTTAGTGTTTTTTTTTTCTTATAGTGTTATATATGATTTAGTGTTTTTTTTTTCTTATATTATCTACCAAGGGGACTCGCCCCGTCGGGCGGCCAATGTTAAGTTACAGTTAGTTTTAACAACATATGGCACAGATAAAGAAAAAAGCATGAGAAAATAATTTTACTCGTTGAATAATTTATTTGCGCCATTTGTTAGTAAGTCTGATATTATAAATAGTACGCGTTGCCTGCCGCACCGTTCAGCGCAACTCTAGTGTCCACACTCGCAACTCACACTTTTCTTCTTTTCTTTCACGTTTCGCAATTTAAAACAGCTTTTCTCTCTTCACCGCGATACGCAGCGTTGAATTGTCGATTGACAAATTTCGCTTGAACTGTTGTTATTTGAATTCGAAATTAAACTATCTTATATATTTTGGTAAGCTGATAGTATATCATCCATATCGTTTTAAACAATAGTAACTTCGCAGACTTTTTTTTAAAATTAAGTACAACTGTGCTCCTTGTGCTTTTACTCTATATACAATGGCCTGAAAACTATAAATAACAATCTCCACTGCGCTCCTTCCGCCATTAGCTACGACTACTAATGTCATTATCCGCTTATAACTACTAATGCTAATTGTAACAATAGCGCTCCTAGTGCTTTCGATCTGCTGACCATGTGCGCCGGTTAATCCAGGAGCCGCCTTACTCAAAAAAATGCGTACAAAAGTTTTGGTGTCATCGATAGAAGTAAAAAAACATAAAATCGATGTAGTCATAAATAATTCTTTATTTCATCTCTATTTATCAAAATAAATTGACCGCAGCAATGTAAAGTAGCTCATTGATGTACTTAGAATCTAAAAATATATATTTATGGTAGAGAAAACTTGCTAATATTAATAGCATATTTACCGCAGTAAAACTTTGAAGAGATAATGTTGAAAATTTAAAAGCCGTTATCCGCACAGGTCGCTGACTACAAAGAATCATGAATTTCAAATTTTGGAGAAAATCTTCGTTATACGAAATTTCTTCCCATCTGCAATTATATAAATTTGATGCCGTGCTTGTAGACTGCAAAATAAAAAAAAAAAACAAAAAAAATATTTATTGTGTCGTGAATAATTTAAAGATTTTTATATAAACAAGAAAATACCATTTCCAATATATCAGAAATCTAAAAACATATACTCGCCTTGACAACCCATGATAAAATATATGAACGATCTATCAACGACCATAGGACCGTCGAAAATTTTGGAAGCTTACATCTCCTCAAATTTTTGAGCAAGAAGCTGGTCACCTCCTCCTGACCCTAAAGAAATTTTACGCCTAGTTGATGGAGAGGCACATCGAAAACTTTACAATTACATTACCATAGCCTCCTCAACAATATATATATATATATATAAGTTAACACATAAATTCCATAGCAACTAAGTAACATTACATGAATTGTGCTGACATGCCAAATTGTGGGCTCAGTGCTCTGCACTTGCAACAATCAGCAGCGATCGTATGACATTACCGTTGCTGGAGTGCTGCAGCGCTTAAAATGCCGAGTCGGCATGCCGACTGTGGTTCGATGGCGCGATCGTTGTCGTTTCTGAGTAGAATTATGCTTTGCCTTTGTCTTTAGCTTTAGTTTGATTTTAAATAAAGTAGACGTAAGTCACATGAAATTGAGCTCCGGCACACTGCCGTTATTTATCTTTATCGAATTATATTACTGTACCATAAGGGCAGTAATCAACAAAGGGGACGAAGTCAAGTCTCCCACCATAATCATCATAACTATAACTCATCTAAGGATCCTACTCCGGATCAACATCCTTAAGAAAAGCCGCCGGACTTGGACCACACCATCAGAAGCCACGTGGGAACACCACGGCCACTGGATTGCATAACAAAATAACTGGCGCCCAACGGCTTAATACCTACCAAAATTCATAGGCAATAATACAAAAACATGTAAGTTTGTCAAGTGAACCCAAATAACAAATAATAAATTAAAGAAAAACACACAAGAATTGAAGTTGTGAAAAAATACATATTTTGCCAAGATTAAACAGTTGCATACTTTTACCCAAAAATAAAATAAAAAAAAACAATTGCATAATTTCAATAAAGTAAAAACCATTGCATACCTTTAATGCATACTTTTACTTTAAATAAACAATTGCTACTTTTACTAAGACAATTATATGCCCAATGCGAAAAAGTTTCATACAAGTGCCAAGGTTAACAAATGAGCTGGAACACCTATAGGAAAATTAAAACCGAATACAACAGTGAGGATAGTTTAGGCGAAGAACAAGTTGGTTGGTGTCCACAAGATCAGGTAGGCAACACAATGGAGCATTCACAAATTCAAGCTCTCATTGACAATGCCGTTAGATCGGCACTGTCACAAAAACAGTCCCAAATAAATTCAATAACTCAAGAAATACAAAGGTTGCAAGTGAAAACGCCAGCGGTCGTCTCTTACCAAAAAATAACTATTGTTCCTGGGGTAAAATGCGACATAAAACTTGACATAATAAAATCCGTACCAGACTTCTCTGGTGCACAAGACCAATATGTTGCTTGGAGACAAGCAGCAATTGATGCGTATGAACTTTTCAAGCTCTTCAACGGCAGTAACGAACACTACCAAGCAGTAGCCATTCTTAGAAACAACGTCACAGGGCCTGCTGGAGCCTTACTTATCTCCTACAACACGGTGCTAAATTTCGACGCCATCCTGGCTAGATTAGATTGCACCTATGCCGACCGAACATCCTTGCGCCTACTGAGGCAAAACTTAGACATGGTCAGACAAGGTGAAATGACACTCATGCAGTACTATGATGAGGTCGAAAAGAGACTAACTCTGGTAACTAATAAGATTGTTATGTCACACGAACAAGAAGGCGCTGATTTGCTTAACGCTGAAGTTAGAGCCGATGCCTTACACACTTTCATATCAGGCTTGAGGAAACAACTCAGAACTGTCGTATTCCCAGCGCAACCCAAAGACCTGCCCTCTGCGCTAGCTCTCGCCGTAGAAACAGAAGCCAGCATTGAGAGGAGCATGTTTGCAAACTCCTATGCTAAAGTTGTTGAGGAACGATCCCAAACAGCTGAAAACAATAAATACAGATCATATGGCAAACCGAATAAAAACTACAAGGAAGACAACGGTCAAGATCGAAATCCTCATTACAAACACAAGAAAAATGCTCCAAAGGAGCAACCCAACAAAGAAAGCCAAGAGCAAGCTCCACAACCGATGGAGATAGATTCTTCTTCCAAATTTAGGCAGCGTACTGAATATAATCAGAACCAACCAAATGAGTCAAACGCTTCTAAGAGGAAGAACTCCTCAGAGCGACAAACAGGTCCGAGACGGCAACGTCTTAACAACATTGTTCAAGTAGATTCCGAAGAACAAAAAATAGCATACGAAAAAGCCGCAAAGGCTGCTGTCGAAGAAATTGACAGCGAGGAAGAGTACGATCAAGCCGACTCTGTCCATTTTTTAGGGAACACTCCCGGTTACCGTTCATTGAACGACGGTTGGCTGGGAGAACATTGAAAATGCTAATTGATACTGGCGCGGCAAAAAACTATGTTAAGCCCGTAAAGGAGCTGAAAACCATATTGCCGGTCGCCAAACCCTTCTCAGTGAATTCAATCCACGGGTCCACTGAAATAAAGGAAAAATGCCTGATAAACATTTTTAATCACACTTCCCCTTTTTTTCTATTAGACACACATAGTTCGTTCGATGCTATTATTGGATTCGACTTGTTAACACAAGCCGGGGTACAGTTGAGCCTTACAAAAAGTCTAATAGAGTATCAGGGCATTTCGGAAGAAATTCAATACCAGAAATGCACTGATGTAAATTTCACCGATGTAAACGACAGCGTAGTTCCTATCTCCGTCAAAAAGGAGTTCAGGAACATGATACTTAAGAGGAAAAAGGCCTTTTCAACAACAGAAAAAGCACTCCCTTTCAACACCTCTGTCTCCGCCACAATCCGCACGGTTGACAACGAGCCAATATATGCCAGAAGTTACCCAAATCTAATGGACGTTTCTGACTTCATAAACAATGAAGTCAAGCAACTACTAAAAGACGGCATCATCAGACCATCAAGGTCACCCTACAACAGCCCAACGTGGGTTGTTGACAAAAAAGGCACAGACGCCTACGGCAACACAAACAAAAGATTAGTCATCGACTTCAGCAAACTGAACGAAAAGACTATACCTGATCGTTACCCAATGCCCAGCATTCCCATGATTCTAGCGAACCTGGGAAACGCTAAATACTTCACTACCCTCGATCTAAAGTCAGGGTACCACCAAATATACCTTGCGGAACATGACCGCGAAAAAACCTCATTCTCTGTTTGCGGTGGCAAATATGAATTCTGCCGACTGCCATTTGGTCTTAAGAATGCCGGCAGCATCTTCCAAAGGGCAAAAGATGATGTTTTAAGGGAACATATTGGTAAAATTTGTTACGTCTACGTAGACGATGTCATAGTTTTCTCAAAAAACGAAGTAGACCATGTCAGGCACATTGACACGGTACTCAAGTGCCTGATTGAAGCCAATATGAGGGTAAGCCAAGAGAAAACTAACTTTTTTAAAGAAAGCGTGGAGTATCTTGGTTTCATCGTAAGCAAAGACGGCACCAGATCCGACCCAAAGAAGGTCAAGGCCATTCAAGAGTACCCCGAACCCTAAAGCGTCTACAGTGTCAGATCCTTCCTGGGTCTGGCAAGCTATTACAGAGTCTTCATAAAAGACTTTGCATCCATAGCTCGTCCAATAAGCGACATTCTAAAAGGAGAAAATGGTTCAGTGAGTAAGCATAGGTCAAAGAAAATAGCAGTCAAGTTCAATGAAACCCAGCGCAACGCGTTTCAACGCCTGCGCAACATCTTGGCGTCAGAAGACGTAATTTTGATGTACCCAGACTTTTAAAAAGCTTTTGACCTAACCACTGATGCCTCAGCAAACGGAATTGGTGCAGTCCTATCCCAGGAAGGCAGACCAATTACCATGATTTCCCGTACCCTACAACGCCAAGGTTTGCTATAAACGTGGCAAAGAAAATTTTGTAGCAGACGCATTGTCCAGACAAAATCTCAATGCCCTACAAAATGAACCTCAGTCAGACGCCGCAACCGTTCTCAGCGAACTTTCACTGACCTACACGGTCGAGGTCACGGACAAACCGTTAAATTGCTGCAGAAACCAGATCGTTCTGGAAGAAGCACGTTTCCCATTGAAACGCATCATGGTTTTGTTCCGCAACAAAACTCGCCACCTGATCAACTTTACCGCTAAGGGCAGCATTTTATAAATTCTCAAAGTAATTGTAAATACGGAGGTCGTGAACGCTATCCACTGTAACCTCCCCACATTAGCAAGTTTCCAACACGAATTAATTGCTCATTTTCCTTCTACAAAATTTCGGTTTTGTAAAAATCTCGTAAAAGACATAACGGATAAAAGCGATCAGTTGGAAATAATAAATAGCGAGCACAACAGGGCGCACAGAGCAGCCCAAGAAAATGTCAAACAAATCTTGCGCGACTACTACTTTCCGAACATGAGCAGGTTAGCCAAAGAAATAGTCTCAAATTGCAAAGTTTGCACGCAAGCAAAATATGACAGACATCCCAAGAAACAACAACTTGGCGAAGCGCCGATTCCTCAATACACGGGCGAAATGTTACACATAGACATATTCTCAACCGACAAAAAACAATTTTTGACTTGCGTCGACAAGTTTTCCAAATTCGCCTTGGTACAGCCAATAATATCAAGAACAATTGTCGACATTAAAGGTCCCCTGTTGCAAATTGTGAATATGTTTCCTAACATTAAAACAATATATTGCGATAATGAACCCTCATTCAACTCAGAGACCATAACATCCATGTTGAAAAACCAATACAACATCGATATTGTAAGCGCTCCTCCTTTGCACAGTTCATCAAATGGCCAAGTGGAACGATTCCACAGTACGTTAATTGAGATCGCTAGGTGCCTAAAGATTGACAAAAAATCGAGGACACAGTTGAATTAATTCTGAGAGCAACAGTAGAATACAATAAATCGCTACATTCGGTCATTTGCGAAAAACCAGTTGAAATTCTTCACGAGGGACCCGGAAAGCGCAGTTCAGGTATTACTTCCAAACTGGCAAAAGCTCAACAAAACACCATAGAAAGGTGTAACGCAAACAGGCAAACCCGCGTATTTGAGGTAGGAGAGGAAGTATTTCTCAAAAACAACAAGAGGTTAGGAAACAAGCTAACCCCTCTCTGCACCAGTCAGGAAATACAAGCAGACCTAGGAACATCTGTCTTAATTAAGGGGAGGGTGGTCCACAAGGACAACCTAAAATAGTTTTACCTTATATTTAGTTAGGAAATAAGTTCTCCAAGATGCTTTGTCAATTTCACCACTCAATCCAAATTACAGGTTCACCTTCGTAGCGCTTTTCATCCTTGCAGTAGCAAATAGTCGGATCACCGATTTCTCACATGCCAACTACATCTCAGTAATAGTCGGTGAAGTATTGGTGTTCGAGTACCGTGACTACTTAAAGCACACTAGTAACCTTATTGAATTCGCCAACATAATAGAAGCGACAGAAAAATTGTCCGATTTATTCCCACAATCACATATGCGCAAACGGCTTGATGTTGTTTCCGATCACTTAAAAACACTGCTGTCCGTCCTTAAGATACACCATAGAATGGCGAGGAGTTTAGACTTCCTAGGCACAGCCCTGAAGGTAGTGGCAGGTACCCCAGATGCCTCTGATTCCTTAAAAATCAGGGTAACAGAAGCACAGTTAATCGAATCAAATTCCAGAAAAATAGCCATAAATTTTGAGATACAGAACAGATAAACAAACTAATTGATACCATAAACCAAATAATAAAAGCTCAACAAAATAAATTAACCGACACTCCACACTTGTATGAGATGCTCTTGGCAAGAAATAGAATGCTAACCATCGAAATTCAAAATTTAATTTTCACAATAACCTTGGCAAAATCTGGTATAGTATAAAATACAATATTAAATTACGCAGATTTGAATTCACTTGTCAAGCAGGAGACTTCAATAGTTAGTTTAATAGAAGCCTCAAATATTAGGGTCCTACAGTCCGATGATATAATTCACATACTAATTAGCCTTCCCAAGAGTCGAAGCCAGATGCAAGAAAATCACCATCTATCCCGTGTCTTACAATCACACTATACTACGTCTCGACGCGAACTCACTGGCCGAATGCGAAAAGGACACCTTTGCGGTCACTGAGTGCATTCAGACCGCACATAACAGCTTTTGCGAACGATCTCGACGCGAGTCCTGTGCGACCTTACTCTACTCGGGAAGCATGGCCCAATGTCATACTCAACCCAGTCACCTAAAGGAAATAATGACCGTCGACCATGGCGTTATCATCATCAAAGAGGCGACTGCCCGCATACGCACAGACGATAGCCAGAAGTAATCGCAAAGGGAACCCACTTAATAACGTTTGAACGAGTAGCTGTCGTCAACGGAACCGAATTTGTAAACGAGCAAAAAGCGATGAATAAAATTCCTGGCATCGTAAGGTCTCCACTTCTAAGGATCATCGGCCATGACTCGACTCTGAGTATCCCATTATTACACCGAATAAGCAACGAAAACTTACGCTCCATCCAAGAGGTGAAGGAAGACATCGATAATGCTGGATCGCCCAAATTATGGTTCGCTGTTGGAGCAATACTAAATGTGGGTCTCATGGTCTCACTCATCCTTGTCCAGGCAATAAGGAAGAGACGAGCATCAATAAACATTTAAAGTGTGATCGACAACTTTAACATGACCGAGGACGGTCATAAAATTGAGGGGGGGGGGGGCAGTTAACACATAAATTCCATAGCAACTAAGTAACATTACATGAATTGTGCTGACACGCCAAATTGTGGACTCAGTGCTCTGCACTAGCAACAATCAGCAGCGATCGTATGACATTACCGCTGCTGGAGTGCTGCAGCGCTTAAAATGCCGAGTCGGCATGCCGACTGTGGTTCGATGGCGCAATCGTTGTCGTTTCTGAGTAGAATTATGCTTTGCCTTTGTCTTTAGCTTTAGTTTGATTTTAAATAAAGTAGACGTAAGTCACATGAAATTGAACTCCGGCACACTGCCGTTATTTGTCTTTATCGAATTATATTACTGTACCACAAGGGCAGTAATCAACAAAGGGAACAAAGTCAAATCTCCCACCATAATCATCATAACTATAACTCATCTAAGGATCCTACTCCGGATCAACATCCTTAAGGAAAGCTGCCGGACTTGAACCACACCATCATTAGCCACGTGGGAACACCACGGCCTCTGGATTGCACAACAAAATAAGTTATATATATATATATATATATATATATATATATATATATATATATATATATATATATATATATATATATATATATATATTTTATACATATATATATATATATATATATATATATATATATATATATATATATATATATATATATATATATATATATATATATATATTCGAGGAGGCACGAGAGCGCATCCGCAACGACATTGGAAATCCGGGAAAGCGAACACCTCAGAAGATGAAAGGAGAGTTTTTAATTCCTCGAACGAATCGAGCTCGATGGGTACCTTCTTTGATTGAAAAGCTTTAACCCCAGCGCCTTCTCCCAGCATCAGGTTGGTAAGGGCCTTTGCTACTTTCGCCTAGTCCTATATGAACTTTCTATAGTAGGAAGTCATACCAAGGAAACTCTTTAGCTCCTTGACGTTGGAGGGCAGCGCAAGTTTCCTGATGGCGTCTACCACGTTTGGCCATATGACATCGGTGGTTACGACGTATCTCAACTACGAAGTGTTTTAAAAATATTCCGCAAATGTCCTCAATGGCTCTCATAGCTGTCCCTGAAGACGATTATGTCGTCCCCATATACGTAGCATATCTTTCCAATGAAAGTTCTGAGCACATGATGTAGTGCGCTGAAAGATAGCGGGGCGTTTCGCAAACCGAAGGGCAATCTCGTGAATTCCTATTTGCTTTGAAGGTTGAGTACGCCGTTTTCGTTTCCTTCATCAACTTCTGATGAAACCTTGCTTTGCCCATACTGACCAAGGTCGAAGTAATATCCGGTATTGGACACGTGTGAGGTATGGTTATCGCATTGAGGCGCTTGAAATCAATCACCATGCGATATTGTTTTTCACCGTTGGGCCTCGGATTCTTGGGTACCACCCAGTGTCGATTAGGAATTGGAGCCCTGCCTCGTCTCCCGTCCTGTATTCTACATACGGTACGCTAGAGAAGCGTTCGTCATAAAATTTATCTGCGGTTCGTCTAGCTGTGCCAACTCCTGCTCAGTCTGGTTCGAATCATCCTCCTGTGATGAGTGAGACCAGTTTCGGCCACATAGTGGTTTATTGCATTAGACGAGCCCGTCTCGGTATATTCCTCTTCTCGCGGGATCCCTTTACTAATGACTGAGCACGACGACTCGAGCCGAGACGACTTGGGGCCTCCAAATGATAAAGCCTTTGAGCCTTGCGGACCCCTTATCTTCTGTCTGATGTACGTTATTATTGCCCTATCCTGGGGTTTGTCCCTCAGCAGCTCATGGTCGGTCAGGATGTTCTCAATCCTGTTGGCCCATGATTCGAGCTCAGAGGCATTTTCCTCAAAGACGTGCAAGTCCTTCACGCAATCTGGTATATTACTGCACTCGGCCAAATCGAAAATCGTACGAGGTCGAGCTAAAGGTCATGGTTCCTCTACCGTCAGGTAGCGAGACTCTCGCTTCCTAGCAAGGTCGTTCTCCAAAGAATTTATTTTGGAAAGGGCCTGCTTCAACTCTTCTTTCTGCAACAAAAATTACCTCGGACCTCTAGATGGACTTTTTCATTACGAGCAATTCCTGGTCAGACCCGGACATTTCCAGCTTTCCTGCCTTTTAAATCGACAACAACAAGCCGGTGCGTAGTAAAATATTAAAAAAGACAGAAGTATACGAGTGGATGGGGGGAAAAATAAAATTGAATTGTTCGTAAAAGGTTCTTTTTTTTTAAAAGAAACTTTCCACAGGTCTCAAGGTTAAAATCAAGAAGTTGATGTGAAATTGAAATTATTGGTTTCTTTTGTTTTTTATTTTATTTACTTTTTTCTCTATTTTTTATTTCTGCCAAGGGAGGAGGACAACGTCTCACTTACCAAAGGTTTTGTGTGGCTTTGTGTGTTGATGGTGCTGATTAGTGTAGTAGTGTTTTTTTCCTTTTATAATCTACTACAAATTTGAATTAGTGAAATATATAAAAAAATTGTGAAAATGGTTGATGTTTTTTATATGTTTGCTTGTCGCAAAAAAGACAAGTACGAAATACAAGGTTTTGTGTTCAGATGTGGGCAGGGGGAAAGAAAAAATGTATTGCAAAGGTTTTTTATTATATTCCTTTTTTTTGTTTTTTTTTTCTACAGATTTTTGCACCTTGCGGGAAGTCCCTTTGATCCTTTTTAGCCTTTAACGACCTACTGGGGTAAAGATGACTCCACAAACCGCTGGGCAGCTGAAGGCGATATTTGAAAAAATTTTCGTGACCGTCAAGTCTTTCCAGTGGAACATAGCGCTCCACTATACATCTCACTGTACACATTCTGCACTTGCACTCGCTCCTGCAATTTTGGGGTTTTTATTATTTTTTTGTAAAACAAAAATGCTACTTGCAGGTCGAAGCTGCCACATTGGTTATCTCTTAAACTATCACAAAATGCGCGCGAGCTTATCAGCTTAACTGTCGGATGGCGGGAAGTCGAACCCCTGACATGTACTGCCATCCAATATTTTTGAGCCATCGACTATATATGCCAGACTTGGCTGACCTATTTTAAATCACGAATTTAATAATTCAATTGGAAGAACACCGCACGACAGGAAGTCCAACCCCGACATCACACTGCCCACTAAAATTTGCCGTCGGCATTTCCATTTTTTTTATTTTTTATCTGGGGCTACGATGGGGAGTCGAATCCCCGTTCCTCCTTCAAACGGAGTGTACATACACATTTTTGTTTACACGAGCCCTTTTTTCTTTTCTTATTTTTAATATGCGCACAAATTTCACTTAATTTTTTAGCACAATTTTTCCTTGGGGAGTGAAAAAATTTCGAATTGAGCACGGCCTCTACCTCGACCAGCACGGTGACCAATTTGTCCTGTCGCAGAACTGCTCTGCCCATTGCCTTGACCAACAAAATTGGTCGCATTGCCGCAGTAGAGCTTCCTTACATGGCCACGTCGACCAATGAACTTGGATAGACACATCAGAAATGTATTAGAAGTTAAATCTTGAAATAATTATATGTGCACAGCCTTCGAGGTGAGGCAAAGAAATATGAAAATATACATTTTTACTGGCGATTTGCCACGAATTCCTAAAGAAACCAATACTGGACCACAAAAGTCACCTTCGCTGATTAAAAATGGTATATTTCCGTATAACCGGTCAGCGGGAAGATTACCCATTATTTGGGATATAAGTTTCGGCTTGTAGCGAAAACAATGTACGCATTTTCGACTCATTGCACTGCACGCCTCTCGATCATTCAGAAGCTGTCGAAACAGGCCCATTAAGACCATTGAATTGGCGTGACAATGAGAACGATGCAAATGCTTCAAAAAAAAGCGTAACGACTTAATGGTGCCTTCAATAACCGACCTTTTACATGTAGCAACCACAACACACACCTGCCATGCTGATGTGGGTGCAAAAACGGGTTCAACTTTTGAAATGCAGGTTGCAAAACAATTGATTTCTTTATTTTCGATATTTCCTCTTTTAATTCAATATGCTGAATTGCAGATATGACTGCTAGGAAAGCGAAAGTTAATTCAGGAATCAAAGAGATATGACTTTCGTGTTTTCTATAGATAAAGCGGAACATAAACGAAATCGCGATCAACGCAATAGCAGTTCTACGCTTCTCTAGCAACTCAAGTTCCTTTGATACTTTAATATGTGGATTGGCTGGCCACAATTCTTCAGAAAACTTTAAAAATCCTGGTCCGCAAAATCAAAATGATGATTTGAGATTCTGAACTGAACACCCCAGCGACACTATGTCTGCCAGGTTGTCCTTTGTTGGTACATGACGCCAAGACACATTGGTGCTCAATTCCTGGATGGTTGCTACGCGATTAGCAACAAATGTGTTCAACGTAGATGAATGCATCCGCTGCAGTGAATAATCAAGTAGCTTCTTTACCACATCCCACACCGTAGCTAACAATTCTTCAGCACATAACTCCAGCCAGCACAGATTTTGTTTTCAAAGGCCCTACCTTAAACTTAGCAACTAGCAGCCTAATAGTGATACCTTCATCTGTATGGTTTCTTACGTATAAACAACAACTTTAAGCTCTCGTTGAGGCATCAGCAAATCCATGGATTTGGCAGCCTTTTGATTTAAGTGTGCCAGTGCTACGAGGTATATGAAATGAGTTTAAGTTTGAAAAACAGCTAGTCACAGCCTCAAATTCTTGTATCATTTGGACAGGTAATTGGTCGTGCCACTCAAGGTTATGCAACCACATTTCCTGTAGCAGGACCTTTGCACGAGTTAGGATCGGACTTAGCAAACCTATAGGAACTGATTGTTTGGTAGGTTGCACATCTATTGGACACCCCATGGAGTATCTAAAAATATCATCCTTCGGATTCCAAAATAACTCGTGTTTCGTGTTTTCGTGTCCTCTTGGTGACCAATGATAATGATATTTCATGCTGGTTATGCTGCCAGTTGCTTATAATTGGATGACCATTTTAAGAGAGGAAAACAAAATGATTGAAGAATTGCTATTAAATCGTGATGCAACAAACACAATTATTCAATGCTGTCTGATCCTGTCAACAAGTAATCTACATAAAAGTCTTGAGCAAAGGACCTTGAAGCCGCTGGATGAGTGGACGCATGCAAATCGCTCAGATGTTTTGCATCGAACTTCTAAGAATGGAACAGTCGATGTCCCATACGTTACGGTTTTCAGGCGAAAAACTTGTAACGAATCAGTGGGCTTTATCCTGCACACAACACAATACATCTTAGCAATATCTGCTGTAGCAGCCCAAGGACGAAGTCGAAATCGTAGAAGAGTCTCCAATAACTGCGGCTGAATGGTCGAACCTACCATGAGTAAATCATTCAATGACAAAGGCATCAAATACTACCCGTAGTTTTGTGGATGAGCTGAGCGGTCTTAATTGATATGGAATGAAGTATTGCGGCTCTCTAGGAATTTGATTGTCAGTTGGGCTCATCTGACCCAAGGCCAAGTACTCTTTCAAAAAATCAGTGTACATTGGCCGAACATCTTCTTGTTTGCTCATTCTTCTCTCCAAAGCCAAAAACGTCTCCTGGCTGTATCGTAAGACATGCCAAAAAATACATAAATCGACGAACGAGCAGCTGATATCTTCAGTAAGCTTCTGTGGTTGGTACGACGATATGGAACGTAACACATCAAAATCCGTCACGATTTCTGTGTCATTCGTTCGGGATACTATTGAAATTTGAGCTCTGTAACGAACAGAAGACTGGTAGTTAACAATGCCTAACAAGTTAGTTCCTGATATCTGCCTTTTTAGCTTTAACTGCTTTGCTAGCTTTTCAGTTATGAAGTTCACCAGAGAGCCGGCTTACTTATAGTATCCAGATTGATCTTTTATCTCAACAACTGCTGTTGCCAAGAGAACTTGATCTGAGGCGATCCTAGCATGATTAAAAGAATAGATCTGTGACGAAAAAGGTCAAGGAATTGCCAATATGATTGTTGAACCACCTTGAATAGCCTCAGAGCTGTATCTATGCAGCATGGTGTGGTGCGGCTTAGAAGAAACATGACAGTGGGCTGATTTTCAAGCAACCACTGAATGTCCTATTCACAAACAATTTAAACAGAATAGATAGCCTTTTGCGAATTAAAATTGATTATGGCATAGTATTGCTGTGAACGAGGAACACGAAGGAATGAAATGATCATTCGATTTACAAAATACGCTCTTGGGACCCTGTGACTGAGTTGGCAGAGCTACAGCCAGTGAAGTTTTCTCAATTAATTTCTTAATGTCATGAACTGCACAAGCCGTATACTGTGCCAGACGTAGAAGAGGCTTCTTCACCACTTAAGTGTTGATACCGACTGTTTAAAGTAGTTTCACAATCTTGGCACAGTGGGAGCTTGTTGTAGTCAAGATTTTCGTCCCATCTTGAACGTGTACCAACGTCCGCTTTCATCATCCCTAAATGGATGAGCATGGCATTAGAAATCTGTTTATCAGATCCAAGTGATAATAGGGAGCCATAAATGGCGCGTATTGAATCAATCAGCATGCGCAAAGATGATGCTGATGGTTCAGACATGTTTGGCAGTTCAAACAATTTAGAGATGATGTTAAAGAATATAAGACACTGGTTGTCATACACATTTTTTATAGCATCCAACGCCTTTGGGTAATTAGCATCTATAATCTGATACGCAGACATATGCAGACATGCACACTTGCACATGCACACTTTATACTAGTCTGTGCAAAGCGAGAGCTTGGGTACCAATGAGAGCAAATGATAAGTGATCTCAATGACAAATATGGGCATATAATATAATATAAGACAATACAATACATAATAAAACATGCATATAAAGCAATGTGTGTTCCGAATCAGTCCTCAACCGGGGGAGCCAAAAATGTCCTATGAAAACGGTGTATGGTCTAATCCAAACCGAGTCCACAATATACAATGCAATGTGAGGCCTCTTCAAAAAGGTTTGATTGAGCAATAAATTTCAATTTTATACTGACTTTATTTTACAAGGGCAGCTGGTACATTCTGAGAGCGAGCATCTAAGAGCGAGCAGCGGCAGGCGATCATAGGTAGATCAACACTTCCGTTCTCACCACTATAACATCAAATGCTACTCTTTACAGTGGTAACTACTTATAATGTAAATTAATATTAACAAAATGCCTTAGCAAATAAAATAAAACTCTGATTGATAAAATAGAATAAACCATAATTTTAAAGAAGGCGACACGGTCCATATAACTAGCGGCAATAAACCAAACAGAAAAAATGGATGAAATAAGAACTGGCCCTTTTGGAATGGAGAAAAACCTTTGAGGGAAAAACAAACACTAGTCGTCAAAAAAAAATCTATATGTCTCTACCATACATTTATACACATCTCATTCCTATGGCTGATCAATTCTTTATGTTATAAGTTTAATTCACATTTTAAAAAGAATCATGCATCTCAAGGGGGAGATGGTGAAGCCATATATCAATTGACTATCGAAGACGATCAGCTGTCAAGATCATTTTGTGAAAAAGAGCTAAGTAATAAATTAAAGAACCAAATTCAAACAATATTTATTTAATAAGAAAGCAAAATTTTAGTGTAAAGATAAATAAATCATAATCTATATGATAAATGATTGCATGTTTTCTAAATCGAATAATATTTAATAGAATATACATATATTGAACATTGAAATCCATTATTAACATAAAAGCTATTAAGTTTTGCCAGTTTTTAAAAGCAGTTTTCCTATAGCAGGTTCCCTATACATGTGTACACATACACCTACAATGCATAAATATCATACATAATATTCATTGTATAAAATATTCCCAACTGAAACATTGTTACAATATGCATTAAATGTAAATTTAAGTACCCTTATAAGCTAAAATAGATTAAAAAAATAGTCTAACTTAATTGCTTTCATCCTATGTATTCATCGGAATTGGTTTTTATTAAAAAATCGTCTGCCATAACATGTATATGTGTATCTATATACATATTTATGTACATACGTTTAAGTATATACATATATATTATGCCATCGCTGCGATCCTCGACTCGAATAGTTAAGTGTCGGGTTTACCGTTGCCAACGGGTTTACCGTTGCGATCGGGGCACTGAACTAATATGTCAGCAAAATGCATTTGTACCGGATGCTTATATATCTTCTTATGTGTTAACTTATACACACACACGGCTTTACATATACATGCCGCCAATGCTGCATCAGCATCTTGCGAATAGCCGCTGATCAATTGCTGATTTAGAAACTCAGAGTTCGAAATGTTGCAGCCGGGGCACACTCGTTTATATATATATAAATATATATATATATATATATATATATATATATATATATATATATATATATATATATATATATATATTTTATGTAGCGGAAAGCGGAAAGCGGAGCAAAAGCAACCGAAAACACCCACACAGTCTCATTTTCCAGATCGCTGCTCAGTAGTTGTCGATCGACATCCGGCACGTGCAGTAACCAGCCAAAGCAGACGTGTTAAATAAAATTAATTTAAAATTAAATAAAACTCAATACTTGATAAAAGTTATAGCAAACTAACGCACAAAGAGGTATGATTTGAACAATGAAGCTGAACTGAGGTATCAAGTGGAATTGTGTTATTTCGTAGCTCCGCACAAATTACTAACCAACAACTTCTAACTGGCGCCCAACAGTGAAAAATCTACTCACCCTAACGTTTATAGCAGCATCTCAACATCGTTGGACCGACATCGTGGGAACTGCAATAATATAAACATATAAAAAAAAAAAAAAAAAAAAACCCTAAAAAGCTAAGAGAACAAAATAAATGCATCAAACAAAGTGAAGAGAGAGACAGTACAACACGTGTCCAGAAAATTCTACGATCAGTGAAGACACTAACCGGAGTTAGCAGAGAACTTATCCAACAAATTCTTCGACCACCAACATCAAATTCTTTAACCACTAGCGAAGACATCTGTATAAATACACCAACTACAGACAGTAGGACACACAACAAAAACGAACTGAACCAGAACAAATGGAAAGTCATGTAAGTGGAGTGCTTATTTAAAAAAAAAAAAAACAAAAAAATAGAAACAAACAAAAATATTAAAACCATTATAAGTGTTTAGAATATTAATCTGCAAAAATAAAATTTAAAAAAAAAAGATACACAATTGAAACCCTATGAGTGTATGTGAAATTAAGGAATTTGACAGCGATTTAGAAGAACTAATAGGAGACATAAAAAATAAGCTGATACCAAATCAAATAGAAACCAAAATGTCATTAAACGAAGCAAGCATTAAAACTCTACTTGAGTATGCAGTTAACTCTGCACTTCAAAACCAAGCAACAATGTTAAAGAAGGAGTTGGAAGATCTAAAGATTGAGTTTAGGAAAACATCAGTGCCTGTACCCGAGGTAGAAGTTTTTAAAAATGCTGAAATAGATGGTAGTATACCATGTGACGAAACCTTAGACATGGTCAAATCTCTGCCCGAGTTTGATGGAAAAATCGAAATGTATGTTTCATGGCGCACAGCCGCGCACTTAGCATATAAAACGTTTGAAGATTTTGCAGGAAGTCCAAAACGTTACCAAGCATTGGGCATAATCAGGAATAAAATAAGAGGTCCAGCAAATATGGTGTTAGCTTCGTATGGCACACCATTCAATTTCAAAGCGATCATAAACAGACTTGACTTTACGTATGCTGATAAACAACCCATTTACTTAATAACACAAGAAATGTCTGTCATACGTCAGGGAAATCTTTCTATAATTGAATATTATGAGGAGGTAGAGAAAAAACTGACACTCCTCACTAACAAAACGATTATGACATATGACCCAACTTTAGCAAATTCAATGAACGAGAAGTATAGATCGGACGCATTGAGAGTATTTATTTCAGGAGCAAAATAATCCATGAGTGATGTTCTTTTTTCGGCAAGACCAACGGACTTACCATCAGCTCTAGCCTTGGCCCAAGAAGTTGAATCGAATCACGAACGTGAAGAAAAAGTTCAACGCCAAGAGCATAGGCACCAGAAGAATGTCACTCTAGAAAACAATACCTCACAAGGAAAAAATCCTTTTTATAAGCAAAAACCATAATTCAGTAACCAAGACCCAAAACAAAAATCGCCTCAACCAATGGACGTTGATACTTCCTCCCGATTCAGACAACCGAGTCAATCAAAGCAAGCTTCTAATGTATCGTATCTAAATCAGGTTCCGAAAAGAACACAGAGCGGAACAGCTAGGTACACAGGCCCAAAACAACAGAGAGTAAACCACATCTCACAAGAGGAAAATCCTGGAAATGCAGAAGCCGAAGTATCAGACATTGACGATCAGTATGAACTCCAAGAGCTAAATTTTTTAGACGTAGCTCCCTGTTACCGTTTGTAGAGCGAACGTTAGCGGGTAGGACAATAAAGCTTCTCATCGATACAGGCGCCTCAAAAAATTACATTAAACCAATACCGGAATTGAAAGGCGTAATTAAAGTTAAAAATACATTTCAGGTTAAGTCACTTCATGGCCTTACCTCAGTTAAAGATAAATGCCGTATGTATCTTTTCAATACTGAAACCACATTGTTCCTACTTCCAAACCTAACCAGCTTCGATGGTATAATAGGTCTTGATCTTTTTAATAGAGTAAATGCCTATATGGACTTCAAAAATAAAATTTTAAATACTGATTCAAATGTTAACTTCACAGAAATTGAAAACATAATAGTTCCTCAAGAAATTGAGAAAAAATTCAAAAAATGATGGGAGAAAAAATAGGCGTTTTTGCTGATCCAAAAGAAGTTCTTCCATACAATACGAACATTATTGCCACGATTCGAACAGAAGACGAGGATCCAATCTACTCAAAACTTTATCCCTACCCATTGGGAGTAACTGAGTTTGTTAACAATGAGACAAACGACATGTTAAGGGATAATATTATCAGACCATCCAGATTACCGTATAACAATCCGGTGTGGGTAGTCGATAAAAAAGGAGTAGATGAGCAGGGGAACAAAATGATTGATTTTTGGAAACTAAATTCGAAAACAATCGATGACATATATCCCAAACCTAATATAGTAGCTATCTTCTCGAATCTAGGGAAAGCAAATATTTTACAACACTGGACCTGAAATCGGGATTTCACCAAATCCTTCTTGTGGAAAAAGATAGAGAAAAAACCGCATTCTCAATAGGAAACGGGAAGTATGAATTCTGCAGACTTCCATTTGGTCTAAAAAATGCCCCTGGAATATTCCAGCGAGCAATTGATGATGTACTTAGGGAACAGATCGGCAAGTCATGCTACGTCTATGTAGATGATGTAATCATATTCTCAGAGGATATGGAAAACCATGTTTATCACATTGCCTGGGTATTAGAAAAATTGTATAATGCTAATATGAGAGTATCGCGAGAAAAGTCTCATTTTTTCAAAGAAAAAGTTGAATATCTTGGATTCGTAGTATCTCGTGGCGGCATTACAACAAATCCCAGCAAGGTAGAAGCAATTGGTAAATTTGAACAGCCAACTACCTTGTTCCATATCAGATCATTCCTTGGTTTAGCAAGCTATTACAGATGCTTTATTAAAGACTTTGCATCTATAGCCAAACCGATAACAGACATACTAAAGGGTGACAACGGCAAAATAAGTGCCGGACAGTCAAAAAAAATCCCTGTGAGCCTCAACGAAAAACAAAAGTTGGCCTTTGGGAAACTAAAGAATATATTAGTTTCTGAAGATGTAATGCTCCTTTACCCTGATTATCAAAAACTTTTTGACTTGACGACAGATGCTTCATCGTCTGGCCTAGGTGCAGTCTTATCACAAGATAAGAAGCCAATCACCATGATCTCTAGAAACTTAAGGAACAATGAATTAAATTTCGCAACAAATGAACGTGCGCCACTCGCGATAGTTTGGGCCTTAAAAACGCTAAAAAACTATCTGTATGGGGTAAAAAACTTAAACATTTATACCGATCACCAGCCACTTACATTTGCAGTCTCGGACAAAAACCCAAATGCGAAAATAAAGAGATGGAAATCCTTCATCGATGAGCATAATACTCACATTTTCTTTAAGCCAGGAAAGGAAAATTTTGTCGCTGATGCTCTCTCAAGACAGAACCTTTATGCTTTAGAAGAAAATGCTCCATCTGATCTGGCTACTATACATAGCGAATTATCGCTAACATACACTATCGAGTCCACAGATAAACCGGTGAATTGTTTCCAAAACCAAATAATTATTGAAGAAGGCATTATGGCTTCTGAAAAAAAGATTATAATGTTTGGACAAAAAACACGACATTTCATACACTTCACAAACAGAGAAAATTTAATTGAGAAAGTGTGTGATATGGTTAAAAAAGACGTAGTGAATGCGATTAAATGCGATGTAACGACATTAGCATTTATTCAAAACACGTTAGTTGAAAGGTTTCCTTCAACTAAATTTTGGCATTCCAACAAATTGACTATGGACGTCGTCGATCAAAACGAGCAAAAAGAAATAAAAAGCGCAGAACATAACAGAGCTCATAGAGCAGTTCAGGAAAACATAAAACAAATTATTGAGGATTATTATTTCCCCAAGATGACTCGTTTAGCAAATAAAATAGTTGCAAATTGCAAGATTTGCAATAAGGCAAAATATGACCGACATCCACAAAAACAAGTCATTGGTGAAACACCCATCCCCAACCAAGTAGGCGAAATTCTGCACATAGACATCTTTTCAACAGACAAAAAATATTTCTTAGCCTGTATCGATAAATTCTCAAAATTTGCAATTGTCCAACCAATAGCTTCGAGAACCATAATAGACATCGAACCAAACATTTTGCAGTTGATCAATTTTTACCCTAACGCTAAAATTATATACTGCGACAACGAACCATCCCTAAATTCAGGAACAATTAAAACACTCTTAAAAAGTCATTTTAACATCGACATTGTAAATTCCCCTCCGCTCCATAGTACATCAAATGGGCAAGTAGAGAGATTCCACAGTACTCTCGCGGAAATTGCCAGATGTTTAAAGCTAGAAAAACGATTAAACGACACAGTCCAATTAATTATACATGCAACAATAGAATATAACAAAACAATTCACTCAGTTGTAGGAAAAAAGCCAATAGATATAATACATTCATCGGCACCGGAATTTGAAACAGTAATAAGAAATAGAATCATTAAAGCACAGGAATTACTATTACAACATCATAACATTAACAGAAGAAATAGAACTTTCCAGGTAGGAGACAAAGTCCTCATGAAATTAAACAAAATGCTTGGAAATAAGTTAACTCCCCTGTTTGAGGAGGTTATTGTGGAAGCCGATTTGGGGACAACGGTTAAATGAGCACTCTTCAGACATAACTGTAGCCGACTTAATGGAAATAGCTTATATAAACGTATTATTAAACGATAAATTTGTACACTTTATGATTAAAAACTCTAATCCTAAATTAGTGTGTAAAAAGATAATCATTTTTCCTGCTCAGCGAAATGGCACAATACTAAACTTCAATGGCGACAAAAACATTGCTGACTGCCAAATTAACATTTTTCCAACCGGAAATTGTAGTGCTACGCTCACTTCGACATTCTGTAAGCAGCTACCTTCAGCAACATGCGCACAACAGCTACACTCTGGGGGTATCGCACATTGTAGTACATGTCCCAGTTACCTTCAGCCACTGGAAATGGTATCCTCATACTAAACGAGGAAACGGGTACAATAAGAATGGACAGCGGAGTAGAAAAATTTATCCATGGTACATTCCTGCTGACATTCGACAAGGAAATTAATATCAACGGGTCCCTATACAAAAACATGAGGAGCAGCGTCCGAAGACATCCAGGTTCTGCAACATCAACTCTTCTCAACAGCACTGGTCACCAAGAAATCTTGAGCCTACCTTATCTTCAGAGGCTAAACTTCGAAAATCTACAATAAATCGGAGACGTCGAAAGAAACTGGATTCTTCCTTTCCAAGATGTATCGGAAATGGAAAGCAAATAGACAGCAAACCTCTCTGAGAGCTGTCCTTGAAGCTTTAAGGAAATCCGAGGACGGTGTTCAATCTAAGGAGGGAGCAGTTAACACTTCGTCGTGGCATTCGTGAGGAGCAACAACGCAAAGAGCAACGAGTGCTCGCAATGCAGCAGCAGCAGAGCCAGCCGGTAGCCGAGCAGCAGAAAGCGGACACCCACACATTATTCCAATTTCATATTTCACATCCGCACGTGCAGTGCCCAGCCAAAGCAGACGTGTTAAATAATAAATTAAAATTAAATAAAATTCAATACTTGATAAAAGTTATAGCAAACTAACGCACAAAGAAGTCTAATTTGAACAATAAAGCTGAACTGCCGTATCAAGTGGAATTGTGTTATTTCGTTGCTATGCACAAATAACTAACCAACAACTTCTAACTTATATATATATATATATATATATATATATATATATATATATATATATATATATATATATATATATATATATATATATATATATATATATATATATATATATATATATATATATATATATATATATATATATATATATATATATATATATATATATATATATATTATTAAGTAATTTTCCAACTCGTTAAATACGATTTTTAGGGCCAGTGCCGGAGCTCTTGTATATTAATATTAAGCGAAGGTTTTGACAAAATAAAAAAAAAATGCATACAAATAAATTCTTAAGTATAAGACAAAGCTAAAAACTGCATGAATGAAATACAAAACTCTAAGTAATCGGCATACCGATTTTGCATAAGCAAAATAACTCTTACTATAGCGTAAGGCAAGAGATCAGGTTACCGCTACTGCCCGCCGCCAATGCTGCATCAGCACCATGCGAATAGTGGCTGACCAATTGCTGATTTTGCAACTCTGAGTTCGAATTGTTGCAGCCGGACTCGTTTACTACTCAAACTATTTAGTTATGGACGTTCTCATTCATCTTTAAACCTTCGACCAGTTCTTGAATCTTAATTGAAACTCGTCTTTTTTTTAGGCGTTGAAAATGGAGGATGAGTGCGCTGTCCATTAGGCTCAACCGAAAACTACGGCTCACCAACCTTTAGTGATCCCGATGCTTCTACCCTTTCTTAAGTTCATTAATGATTTGGCGGTTTCGCTTATTCATCCTGTGCAAAAGTGGTAAGCTCATGATAGGGCTGTGGCCGATGACATTGACTGGGAGTGAAGCCACAACACCCTGAATTTTCTGAAGGGCCTCACGCTGATTCGTGTATTTTGTGTCGTTATTGATGGCTGACAAATTGCAACTCGCTGAATAGGTGGTCGTGACGCATTTGGAGACAGCCAAGATTTCCTTTTCACATTCTTCAACGGTGTCGTTGTCTAATTGCAGTACTAGTTATTATGCGATACGGGTAAAATATATGTTTTTTTAGAGATGTACTTAATCTTAGGGTAATCTATGATTATAAGAATTATGTTCTCAGATTGAACCCTTAAGGTTATTATGATCAAGATAGTGGGATTTATTATATTGGATTGTGATTGTAAGCATTAATTTTGGATTTTTGTGATGAGCATTCTATTTCTGGACAAACGTGTGGGGTATCATATATCTAAATTATAATTATCTTAATTCGATCTTAACCTGCTGCGACAGGTGTGCCGGCCAAAAATTAAGACTCCTAGCAATTCTGTGGTGGACTTGTAATGCGGACAACAGACCTCTAACATGCTCCGTATCCACATCCTGTAATTTTTTCAATTGGAAAATAGTTCGGACAACTTTTGCGTCTCATCTATTATGACTGAAAATTCTGTTAAGAATGTCGAGTGCCTTACGGTACCTCTTTGATCCCATACTAGTACGTTCCTATCGACTAAATGGATGTAATTGGACTTCGAATAGTCGGAAATATACTGTTTACCGTTTCCAGTACGATAATAACCAAACCAACAATCCTAGAAGTTGAAGGAAAAAGAGGAGTTAAACCTAATACCTTATTAAATAGTTCAAATTTATTTCAAACTGTCCTCTTGAGTTTGTCGAGATCCTGACGTATTCTCTTTGATCCCATAGTAGTACATTCCTATCGACTTTATGGATGTAGTTTGATTTCGAATAGTCAAATATACGTGTTTACCTTTGCCTTTGAAGTTCACGGGAAAATGGGGAGTTAAGACTAATGCGTTATTAAATAGTTCAAATTTTTTTCAAACTGTCCTTATGGACCAGAACAAACGTTCCCAGGTCTACTTGGATAACCTCTTCAGTGCATTAGGGAGTTAGCTTATTTCCGAGTCTTTTTTTTGTCTTGACGAAAACTTTTTCCCCAACATCAAATACCCTTTTCTGTCTATCTTTCAGCTGTGCTGATTAGGTTTCGTCAATTCGGTTTTTAATATGTTCTTTATCCCCATCGGTCGAGGAATGTAGACCTCTATTGATTTCACTGAATGCAGGGAGCGATTGTAAGATTAGTTCGATTGGACTTCGAATAGTCGGAAATATACTGTTTACCGTTTCCAGTACGATAATAACCAAACCAACAATCCTAGAAGTTGAAGGAAAAAGAGGAGTTAAACCTAATACCTTATTAAATAGTTCAAATTTATTTCAAACTGTCCTCTTGAGTTTGTCGAGATCCTACTTTCTCTTTGATCCCATACTAGTACATTCCTATCGACTTTATGGATGTAGTTTGATTTCGAATAGTCAAATAACGTGTTTACCTTTGCCTTTGAAGTTCACGGGAAAAGGGGGAGTTAAAACTAATGCGTTTTTAAATAGTTCAAATTTTTTCAAACTGTCCTTATGGACCAGAACAAACGTTCCCAGGTCTACTTGGATAACCTCTTCAGTGCATTAGGGAGTTAGCTTATTTCCGAGTCTTTTATTTGTCTTGACGAAAACTTTTTCCCCAACATCAAATACCCTTTTCTGTCTATCTTTCAAGCTGTGCTGATTAGGTTTCGTCAATTCGGTTTTTAATATGTTCTTTATCCCCATCGGTCGAGGAATGTATGACCTCTATTGATTTCACTGAATGCAGGGAGCGATTGTAAGATTAGTTCGATTGGACTTCGAATAGTCGGAAATATACTGTTTACCGTTTCCAGTACGATAGTAACCAAACCAACAATCCTAGAAGTTGAAGGAAAAAGAGGAGTTAAACCTAATACCTTATTAAATAGTTCAAATTTATTTCAAACTGTCCTCTTGAGTTTGTCGAGATCCTGACGTATTCTCTTTGATCCCATACTAGTACATTCCTATCGACTTTATGGATGTAGTTTGATTTCGAATAGTCAAATATACGTGTTTACCTTTGCCTTTGAAGTTCACGGGAAAAGGGGGAGTTAAAACTAATGCGTTTTTAAATAGTTCAAATTTTTTCAAACTGTCCTTATGGACCAGAACAAACGTTCCCAGGTCTACTTGGATAACCTCTTCAGTGCATTAGGGAGTTAGCTTATTTCCGAGTCTTTTATTTGTCTTGACGAAAACTTTTTCCCCAACATCAAATACCCTTTTCTGTCTATCTTTCAAGCTGTGCTTATTAGGTTTCGTCAATTCGGTTTTTAATATGTTCTTTATCCCCATCGGTCGAGGAATGTATGACCTCTATTGATTTCACTGAATGCAGGGAGCGATTGTAAGATTAGTTCGATTGGACTTCGAATAGTCGGAAATATACTGTTTACCGTTTCCAGTACGATAATAACCAAACCAACAATCCTAGAAGTTGAAGGAAAAAGAGGAGTTAAACCTAATACCTTATTAAATAGTTCAAATTTATTTCAAACTGTCCTCTTGAGTTTGTCGAGATCCTGACGTATTCTCTTTGATCCCATACTAGTACATTCCTATCGACTTTATGGATGTAGTTTGATTTCGAATAGTCAAATATACGTGTTTACCTTTGCCTTTGAAGTTCACGGGAAAAGGGGAGTTAAAACTAATGCGTTTTTAAATAGTTCAAATTTTTTCAAACTGTCCTTATGGACCAGAACAAACGTTCCCAGGTCTACTTGGATAACCTCTTCAGTGCATTAGGGAGTTAGCTTATTTCCGAGTCTTTTATTTGTCTTGACGAAAACTTTTTCCCCAACATCAAATACCCTTTTCTGTCTATCTTTCAAGCTGTGCTTATTAGGTTTCGTCAATTCGGTTTTTAATATGTTCTTTATCCCCATCGGTCGAGGAATGTATGACCTCTATTGATTTCACTGAATGCAGGGAGCGATTGTAAGATTAGTTCGACTGTCTCGTCAGTCTTTCTATCCAACTTGAGTCATCTGGCAATTTCTGCCAAAGTGCTATGAAAACGCTCCACTTGACCGTTGGAAGTACTATGTGGGGGCGGTGCATTTACTACATCGACCCCATCTGTTTCTCAACATTAAAGTAATTAAAAGATGGCTTGTTATCACAGTATTCGGGATAAGTTATTGCTCGTGATACTATTGTTTGCACAATGGCAAACTTGGAGAATTTGTCAACAAAAGTCAGAAACTGTTTTTTATCTGTTGAGAACATATTAATGTGCAATATTTTCCCTGGAGTTGACAGAATCGGTGTTTTTTTGTTATGTCGGATCTGTTCTCTAAAGAGTATGTAATTCCGATTGGGGGGAGAGGATGCCTTCTTCAAAACTATATGGTTTCTGTAACAATTTATGGGCTTTTCTGTGGATTCTATGAAATATGACAAGGATAACTCACTATGGACAGTGGCAATGTCCGATTGTGCTTTGTCATACATGACATGGATATTTTGCCTTGATAGAGCGTCAGCTGCTTTATTTTCTTTCCCTGGCTTATAATGGATTGTAGAATTGTGCATTTCAATAGTGCCATATAGGAAATTCAGTAGCTTTCCTAAGGCCCATACTATGGCCAGTAGCGCCCTTTCATTGGTAGCATAATGGATAAAAAGGACCTTAGCTTGAAAAGTGTTTTTGGCTCCGGGTATTAGTGAACTGTTCGTACTTTCTCTGGGCCTGTTTCGCACCACCCCTAGTTACTATGAACCCGAGGTACTCTATGCGATCTTAAAAAAATTGTGTTATTTTCTTTGGACACTTTCATATTAGCATCACAAAGCCTCTTAAACACCCAGTCTAAATGTTCTACATAGTCTTCTTGCATTTTTTGAAAAAAATTATAGCATCATCTACATAAATAAAGCATGTTTTGCCAATCTGATCCTGCAATACATCGTCGATCGCTCGTTGAAAAATGCTTCCCGCATTCTTTAATCGGCACGGTAGACGGCAGAATTCATATTTCCTGAGAAGGAAGTTGTTTCTCTGACTTGCTCGGCCAGGTAAAGACGAGGCGCTTATTTTTATTAACTGATTCATCAAATCCCTTTTTATCGACCACGTTATGCTGTTATCTGGTGATTTTTGTGGCCTTATGATTGCAGCAGCTCGTTGTCATTGACGTTGGTAAAGCTCACGGTTTGACACATGCAGAATTTCAGTTTTTAAATTTTGTTTCCGTATTTGGCTACGTCATTTTTTATGTCAATGATTGCTCTTACACGTTTTAAAAAGTCGAAACCAACTAAGGCGTTAAATGGCGGTAAGGGTTCTATAAAAAAATGGCGTGTTCTCCCCATAAATAATCATATATTATTTCTTGTTGACGTAGCAAACCTTAATAGGGGGGTTGGACTGGTACTACTTTTCTTAACTCTTTTACGGATTTAATGTAGTTTTTGGCCGCCCCTGTGTAAATTAGAACTTTTATTCTTCTCCCAGCCAACTCCCGGTCAATGTACGGCAATCGGGAGCGTCACCTAAAAAATTTAAATGGTCATTAAAGTCTTGTTAGTCAGAGTCATCTTGACCCTCTACCAACTCTTCAACACCTTTGGGCTTCTCACCTCCAGTATTAACGACTTTCTGCACTGTTTTATTTACCCTTTGGCGTCTCTGGTCAGACATGTATCCCGACTCGTTTCGCCTTTTGTAAGTGCCACTACCACCCTTACCCTTTCCGAAATTTGTCTGTTGTTTAAATTTAGACACCGAAGGGTCCACCTCCATTGACTCGGGTGCTTGGTCATGTTTCTGATTATTATTTTGGCCATGGCCATTGTTGGAATTTGGGTACATTCCCTACTTCTTGATATAATAAGGAATCCTTTCATGTTCCTGTTTCTCCTTTTGCTTTTTCTGATACCCATTACTGTCGCTAGACTGAGCTTCCCTTCTCATGCTTTGGCGTACGACGCTGCGAACTAACTTCTCTCTAAACTGGCCTCAGCTTCTCTTGCTATAGCTAAAGCGGTGAGCAGGTCCTTAGGTTGAGCTGGGACAACCGCTGCTTTTAATAACTTTTTAAATCCATCGTCTCTGGCCTCATCATCATTAAGCAGTTTTGCTTTGTGTTGCTCGCAAGACATGATAACTTTATTTGGGACTATGGTCAGTTTCCTCACTACCTCGTCGTAGTACCCTCTCGGCTAAATTTGAATTACCCTACCTTACCATCTCTAATCCCTGTCGTAAACGTTGGAGCGATGTTTTTATCAGAATATGTGCAGTCTAACCTAGCAATAATTAGCATCAAAATTTAGCACTGTGCTATGAGAGGCTAGCAACGCTCTAACTAAGGCATTAATTTTTTTCTGATTATTGTTACCGCCTGATAATGCGCACAGTAATCATCTGTAGCAGACTGTTTCCTGGTCACGTAATCATCTTGCCCACCACTTAATTCTGGGACAGACTTCACTACGTCAAGTGGAATGTCACACCTATTTTCTGTGCTTACTGTAACTCCTTGATAATTCTCAACTTGGGCTTCCTGTCGCCCCGCTAATTGTAAGGCCGCTTACTGTTAAGGTTTCGGGTGGAGTTTCTACGGAGGTAGTACCACCGGCGAGGAACGTGCCAAGGGTTTCCGCCGACGTTCGGGGTTTCTCCACACGGCTTTGTGGCACGCTGACCGGTTGTGACTATTCTGGGTTTCCCGACGGGACTTGCAGCGTCGATCCACCATCATTAGTTCTTGTAGGTTAGGGTGCGTTGTTTTAGAGTTAAAAGATTTGCAATTTCAATTTGGCGATTATTCATTAAATTCTGGTTATTTCCTACGTTA
Source organism: Drosophila anceps (assembly GCA_035045945.1). Lineage (NCBI taxonomy): Eukaryota > Metazoa > Arthropoda > Insecta > Diptera > Drosophilidae > Drosophila > Drosophila anceps. The sequence goes on along the minus strand of JAWNON010000099.1, from coordinate 16,365 downwards.
TTATTCTAAGAGACCCTGCCGAACCAGTTCTTCAGAGCCCTAGCGCTCCTGGCATTACTCACGGCTCTTTTCGTTCTCCTCTGCCGCGCTCTGTCTGTCTTGTCGCGTCTCAGCAGCTCCTATGAGAAGAAAGTATTTCGTTTCTGTATATTTAAACAAATCACTTAAATGTTTTGTATTGGGTTATCTCAGTTAAGTATGATCTTATCTGCGTTGCGCTGCCGTCTCTGCTGAGTGTCTTGTCTTGCTTATTGTTGCAACTTAACACATATTGTTGCAACTTAACACACAATACTATTTGATTGTGAAAGTGTAAGATTAAAAATTTCATTCTATTTATTGTTTTTTTTTTCTTTATAAGATTGTGATAGATACAGGATACGGAGTATATTTAAGCACGCAGATCAGATAGATACAGGATACGGAGTATATTTAAACACGCAGATCAGACTGCGTTATGGAGATATTCTTATCAGTTGCTTACAATATAAATATGTCTATAATATAAAACTCTAAGCTACGATGTGCGAGGGGCACCCATAAACTTATTTATATAATAATGATAAGAAAAATTGATGACACAAAATAATATTCTTAAAACTTACGTGTTAGATTAATATATCTCCATTGTCGCAAAGGATGTACAACTGCGATATTGCCGATGATATATATACAACAAACTTAATGTAGTCACCAATGAACAAATATTTGCTCTGCTGTATTGCCGCCAAATTTAATGAAAAAAAAAAATTAACAGCAAGATGAGAAAAAAATAAACTTTGTAAATTAGTTATAAGTATTTCGGATTAAAAACTTACCGTAACTAGTTGAAATCCAACCATACATATTAGGAATGCGGATATCATCAGATTCACTAACAATATGGGATTAAAAAAGTCTTCCAATCGTTTAGCGAATCTAAAAAAAAATTAATATAATATATTACTAATTTTTATATATATATATATATATATATATATATATATATATATATATATATATATATATATATATATATATATATATATATATAAAAAAAAAAAAATATAAAAAAAAAAAAAAAAAAAAAAAAAAAAATAAAAAAAAAAAAAAAAAAAAAAAAAAAAAAAAAAAAAAAAAATAGAATTCTTAACGTAAAATAACTAAAGTAGATATTATATGTATATTATTTTTTCGTTGTTGTGCAAAAGAGGTAAAAACAAGAAAAAGCTCTAGTGGGATGCCCGATAGAGATCTCCTGAACCTTGCCTCCTTATGTTAAAAAAAAACAAATAAAAACAAAATACTGTCATCGCCTGGTGCGAGTTCTTGCCGACGTGCACCGATCTAACAACACCGACACATCACTGCTTGAACAGCTGATAATAAATCCAAAACAAAAATAAAAGCTGATAATTCAACTACAATAAATCAATCAAGCAGTTAATATTAGAATATGGAGAATGCACGCATTTTATGTACATATGTACAAATGCAAAAAAAATTGCTTGCGCGGCTGGCCACGTGCTTTTGGCAATCGGCAAAACTTTTTGTTTAATAACTTATATGATGGTTAATAGATTCAATGAAATTTTCAGCATATGATCTCCATATTTTATTGCTTATTTGAAATATTCGAATTTATATGTATATGCAAGCAACACAAGCACCCACATATACACAGGCATCCACCCATGATACTCCGCTTGGGCTGAAGCCCCATTATTTTAGAAACTTATTTCCTGAATAAGTTTTCTTCTAGATAGACATTTATGTTATGACATTTGCTAAAGCACAAGTCTCAAGTATATGAAATGCGTTTGCAAATTGGGGATGATTGGACATTGAAGATGAATTGTACAACAAATAAATGGAAAGCAGTACGAGATATAAATTTAATTCTGAATCTCTTATACGGTTTTTCATCGATAATAATTGAATGGTAATAGCTTTCGATTTTGTGAAATAAACGCGTGCTATACGCAAACCTCCAAAAAAAATTTCAAGTCTCTTTTCTACTAAGTACTCTATAGGGCAATGTTTTTGAATGATTATGTTTGTTTGAGTAAGTCGCTGTATGTAGTTGTATTTTTAATTATGAGGCACTGGTATCGTAGTCAATGTAGGTCCATTGTTCTGTCTTGAAAATTAGTAACCGTTGGATGATTGGTGATTCATACTTAAATATAAGGAACCATGATAAAAAAAATGATTCTAAATATTATATTGCTCTTGTAATTCTTTTCTTTAAATTACTTATTGATTTTGGACAACTCTATTGATTCTATGAATAGGTATAGTATTTTATTAACTAGTGGGCGTATTGTAATCTGTGTTTATTCAAAATCGATTCTTCTTTATTTTCATTTTTCTTACTGCGCGTCATATAAGTGTCCTGCTAAATAAATATTCTCTGTCTTCTGTTTTGTCTTTTTATTAAAATATCAAATCTTGTCTTTTTTTCTAAATCGATTCTATTTACTAATCTTAATTTTCGGTTGATTGTTCTGTGAATACCGGAAATACCGTTTTTGCTATTAATGTTTACTTTTTTGGATTTCAACCAGTTTCAAAGGGCTGCGCATATCTACTAAGTTTCCGTATTTTGAACATATGTCAATACAGGATAGGAATTGTTTGTTATCAATTAGATAAAAGTCCATGACATATTTTTCCCTGGGGCTGTATACCTCTGGAGTGATTTGGAAAGTCAATTTTGTGTTCCTGGTTTTAAATTTGTAAAGATTACAAATTGCACATTTGTTAATGATATTTTGTATTAATTTTTGGTGGTCTGGGAAGTAGAATTTTTCTCTGAACCACTTGAGAGTTTTTGTATTACCGGGGTGAAGCAATATTTTGTGATTTGAAAGGATTATTTCCTTAAATTCTGCACAAGTAAAGACATCTTGTAGTTTTGTTTTACTTTCGGGACCTATGATTTCAGCGTAAGCTTTTTGAAATATTTTAAAATCTGAGAGGCTATGAAAATATAGGGCGTTATTTTTTAAACAAAGATATTCTTTAATTATGTTTTTGCAAAGGTGTCAGTCATTTCTATATAGGTTATTTTTATGTTTGTTTTGTGGAAGTAATGTGTAATATATATTTGGTCTTCGTTACCTTTTATGAATTCAATTTGTCTGTTATATAAGTTTATGGGTCTTTCCGAAATGGGTATAAGGTTTTGGTCTTCTTGAGCACTATGAATGGTTGCTTGGGAGCTACTAATTTCTTCTTCTAGGAAATTTTCATCTAGTTTGTTTCTAGAGAGGGCATCTACTACGTAGTTTTCCTTTCCTGGTAGGTATGCTTCTTTTATATTATGTAACCATACTAGTGGTTTATGTTCGCTCAAGATTTGAAATTTTCGAACGAAAATATATGGTCTGAAGTATTTGGTGGCCCATACGATAGCTAATAGTTCTCTTTATATTGCCGAATAGTTAAGCTTGTGATTGTTTAGGGTTCTGCTAGCAAAACAAATTGCTTTGTGGTCTTGTGAGAGGACTGCTCCTATAGATACATTGCTTGCGTCTGTGGTTAGAGAAAATATTTTATTAAAATCTGGATAGGTTAGTATGAGGTCATTTTTTATGAGTACTTTTAATTTCTCGAAGGCTACGATGAAGTGTTGATTGGTTATATCGATTTTCGATTCCCTTTTAATCCTAAGGTCAGGGGTTTTGCAATCTTGACAAAGTTTGGGATAATTTAGGAAAGATTTAATTGCTTTGGATGTCTTGGGAGTCGGAAATTTCAATATAGCTGCTACTTTGTCGGAGTTAGATTTAATTCCTTCTGTGGTTCACTCTGTGGTCCTTAGAATTATGTTTCCCTTTTAGAAATTCTTATTTATCTAATTTTAATTTTAAGTTGGCTTTGCGTAATCTGTAATACCCTTAGTGACCTTGTTTTGTTGACAATGCAGTTTTTTCAATCTATTTAGGGTCCATTTAGATTTAGTAGAGTCGATGAAAATGAATTACTGACGTTTCCCTTATTTATCAAGAATTTCGTCCATGATGGGTATTGGGTATTTGTCGATAACTAAGCGGAATTTTTTTTTTTTTTTTTTTGGTAGCGTCTTATGTTTTAGGTACGATCCATATGGGTGAACAATATGATCAATTAAATTTTTTTATTATTCCCTATTCTACCATTTCGATGATTTGTTTGTTGACTTCCTGATCAAGAAATTGAGGGTGTCTATAATGGTGTTTATAGATGGGGTCCTCATGTTTGGTTGCTATTTTATGTTTAATTGGACTTGTAAAGGTCAAAATATTTCTTTTGGATGTCACTATAGTCGAGAAGTTCTTTATTTAGTTTCTTTCGTTTATTTCTGAACTTAAATAATCCACTCTGTATTCATTTGTTTCCCCTATATTGTTATCTCGTATTCGAACACTACGGGAGGATAAGGAATTTAATCGGGGATTTTATTATCATATTAAAAATTGAACATGTAGATCCCTATGGTTACGTTATCTTCTGCGTAATTAATGACAGCTTTTTATACCGAGAGGTAGTTTCTAGCTTATAATATATCCAAAGTTGATGAGAATTTGGGATAATAGAATTTTTTATTAGTTTAATAGTTTGGGCTTTTAGATACTCTTTAGTCTCTGTGAAATTGAAATAATTTTCATTGATAAGATATTTAGAAGAGCCAGTATCTTTTATGCATTTGAGGGGAGTGTTATTTATGAAAAGTCTGATATAGGGGTTTGGTCGATTGGATTGGGTTAATCCGATTCAGATTGAAGAAAATTTTCTGACCATTCCATTTTTGTTTGACCGCTATTGCTTTCTCTTCGTCGTTTGTTGGTTGGTTTGAGAATGGATTTTGAGTATGTTCTTGAACAATTTTTTGGTAATTTAGAAGATTTTGTTGTGTTCTCTGATTTAATTTATTAGTAAATTCAGTGTAAAGTTGATGATTAGTTGAATTGTTTTGTCCTGGTAGGGTAGAATGATAGTTATTTTGTCTGTAGTTGGCTTGGTTCTAGTTTTGGTTCGAAGTGTTCTTAGATTAATCTGTGAAGCTATTATCATATAGACTTTGTCTTTGGGCCACTTGTTTCAAATTAATCACGGTCGAGATATCAAGTTTCGCTACGGTAAAGGTAAAGTAAGGTATAAAGTCGGTCTGGTAAGTTTTTGGTAATAACTTCTTTGACTATGTTATTTATGGCGTTAGTGTAAAGTGTTGTATTAGTGGTTTCACCTTCAAGTGCTAACTTATTAATAATTATAAATGTCTTAGTTTCTAAATCTTCGATTAACTTACGAAGACTTCCAGTAAAGTTGGTGTTATATATGCGTCGTAGTAATTCTTCGCAAGGTGTGTGAGTCTTGAATTCACTGATCAAGGCTGCTCGTAGGTAACCCCAGCCTGCAGGCTGTGAAAGTTGAAAAACCCTCTGTGCTTCTCCAGTTAGTTGCATCTCGATGGTCCCGAATATCACGCTGTGTTGGCGGACGTCTCTCGTTGGGTACTGTTGCATGTAGTCGATCTGTCTGATGAATGTTTTTTTTTGTCACCATAAAACGTAGGCACCTGTCGTAGAAGGGTTAGGGCTTGGTTGAAGTGGGCGTCTGACAATTCCAGAGTCATGTTGAAGCCGATTACTTGTATTGATTAAGCACTTTTTCACTTAGGAGCTTTTTTTTATTTAATCACGCAGTGTTTATATATTGCTAGATAATTGGAAAAGCGATTTTTCCTTAGTGGCACTAGTCGATACCGTGTTTGTTAACGCACTTTAATATAATTTCCTACCGGATGCACCAATAATAAGTTTAATGTTATAGTTATATAAAAAAGTAAGTTCTTTATTATAACGGAGTACAATTCTTTTTCTTACAGGTTTACGTAATGTAAGGGCTGAGTAGGACTGAACTGACGATTGAGAGTTCGTTTGTCATTTATAGCTAAATTTATTGGTAGTAGCATGATTTGAGTTATGAGTGAGTGCCTTGGTCGTTCCTGATTGGTCACTTTGAAATATGCTGAGTGCTGGGCTCCCACAAAAAGGGTGTAATGTGATCTTTTGTTTATGGGACTCCGAGTGTGGGAGTGAGTATGATTTGTTTGAATGTCTACCACAGTAGGCATTCCGAGCGGACAACAGCAACAGAAGCTCCAACGCGCAACAATGAAATACGATTCCTCGCATAATATGCAATTCAGCCTCTTCAGGGCTTAGGCCTAGCTTTGATGATAAGAATTTATGTCGCTTTAGTTCAGTTGATTTTTGAGAATAAAGAACGTCAGTCGTCGCCATGGAATTATTCAAATCGCGCAACACCGTGTGTTAACCCCTTACCGATACAAAGTAATAACACCGCTACGTCGTATGTGTTAATCTACTTAAGTAATAAAAACTGAAATTAAATAATTGGCGCCCAACAAAAAAAAAGTCGAGTCCTCTAAATATTAAAACCCAAGTTCAAAAAGTGAGTGTGAAAGTGAAAAACAAACCGTAATCACACACACACAAAATTCAGTGCACCACACGTGCAAAAAAAACACTACCGTCAGCAAAGGCACCCTACTGAGGACACCAACCGAATAAGTGGTTCAATCAGCGGAGAACAGATCCAACAGGAAACACAACCTCAAGCGAAGACATCAAGCAGCCTACACAACGAAGCAGTTAACTATCGAAGCAGTCTACCAGCGAAGCAGTACACAACGAAGCAGTTTATCAACGAAGAAAACAATAAAACAAGTGCAATTATTCAAGTGTATTTATTAATAATAAAATACGCAATACCCAAAATTCTTTGTCCTTATTTGCATGCTATAAATGACAGTGAGATACAAGATTTGGTAATTAAATTTCAAAAAATATATAGCACAGAATTTCAAGAAAGTATAGATACAAGTGAAAATTTAAAAATGGCTCTATCTAACGAACTCAGTGGCCGGCTCAACAACAAAACACGCAGTATGGAAGTTTCAATAATCAGGGACAGGCAAACAAGCGACCAAACAATATTAGTGCACGGTTCAAAGGACCGAAACAACAAAGAGTTAACCACTTAGAAACAGCAGAAAGAGGATACGAACAAGACAATAGTGAATATTAGACTATCGCAGAAACTGAGGCAGCAGACATCGAAGACGAATTCGACGAATGTGACCAGGTCAATTTTTTAGGCCTAGCTCCCTGCTCCCGTTCATAGAAAGAACAGTGGCAGGAAGAACAATAAGATTGCTTATAGTCACAGCAGACTAAAAAAATAATGTAAAACCACTAAAAGAACTAGCACATATTACGCCAGTAGAAAAATCCTTTAGAATAAAATCAATTCATGGCTATAATGACATAGACAGGAAATGTACAATGCATCTTTTTAACACAAAAACAACATTTTTTTACTACCAAATCTCACGACATTTGACGGTATAATTGGACTCGATTTACTAAATCAAAGCAATGTTCTATTGGACTTCAAAAGTAAGAAATTAACAACAAACTACAGTTCTGAGACTATTAAATTTCTAAAATGAAATAGAAGCCCCTCAGGCTATAACAACAGAATTTCAAACAATGCTCAAGGACCGAACAGGAGTCTTTGCGGTACCAAATGAAGCGCTCCCGTGTAATACCAACATCATTGCCACCATTAGAACAGAAAATGAGGATCCCATATATCCTAAATTATATCCATACCCAATGGGCGTATCGGAATTCGTAAACACAGAAAAACAAGATCTGTTAAAAAATGATATAATACGTCCGTCTTGGTCACCATACAATAACCCCGTTTGGGTTGAAGATAAAAAGGTACCGATGAACAAGGAAGAAAAAATAAACGTTTAGTAATAGACTTCAGAAAATTAAACCAAAAAACAATAGATGACAAATACCCCATTCCCAATATATCCTCTATTTTATCCAACTTAGGCACAGCAAAGTATTTTTCAACCCTAGATTTGAAATCCGGATTCCACCAGATTTTACTTGCTGAAAAGGACAGAGAAAAAACAGCCTTTTCCATAGGAAGTAGAAATTATGAGTTTTGTAGGCTCCCTTTTGGCCTGAAAAAAATGCACTCTAGTATTTTTTTCAGAGAGCTATTGAACGATGTGCTCAGAGAGCAAATCGTAAAATCTTTCGTTACGTTTACGTTGAAGTAATGATTTTTTCTGAAAATCATGGAAAACCATGTCAAGCATATCGCCCTGGGTCTTAGATAAACTATACGATAGGCCAAACATGAGAGTTTCGCCAGAAAAGTCACACTTTTTTTCAAAGAAAAAGTGTCGAATATTTAGGTTTTGTGGTCTCAAGTAATGGTATAAAGACATGTCCAAGTAAAGTTGAAGCGATTCGTAACTACGAATTACCAACAACTCTGTTTAATGTCAGATCATTCCCTTGGATTGGCAAGCTACTATAGGTATTTTATCAAGGACTTTCGCGTCTATAGCAAAACCTAAAAGCGATATCTTTAAAGGCGAAAACGGACAAAGTGAGGCAATCAAAAAAAAATACCAGTCAAATTCGACGAAAGTCAACACACGGCATTTGAGGAAACTAAAAGAGGTTCTTGCATCCGAAAATGTAATGTTGCTCTACCCCCGACTACAAGAAAGCGTTTGACTTAACAACAGATGCTTTCCTCCTCTGGTCTAGGGGCAGTCCAATCACAAGGTGGAAAGCCAATCACTATGATATAAAGGACATTGAAAGATAGAGAACTTATCCTTTGCAACAAATGAAAGGGAAATTACTTGCTATAGTTTGGGCCTTGAAACACCTCCGAAATTATCTGTACGGAGTAAAAAATTTAAATATCTTTACGGACCATCTGCCAATCTGAATTTGCACGTATCTGACCGCAATCCAAACGGCAAAAATTAAGCGTTGGAAAGCTTTTATAGACGAGTATAACGCAAACATGACCGATAATTTACAAGCCAGGGATACGAAATTTACGTCACTGACGCTCTCGAGTCATAATATTCTAATGCCTGTACGAACGAACACGATTGCACAGTCAGACAGAGCCACAATGCATAGACAATTAACCATAGAAACAACAGACAAACCAATCAACTGTTTCCGAAACCAAATTATAATAGAAGAAAAATCCGACATACAATTCACTTCCTCAAACAGGAGACTAAACGTTAATTAAAGAGTTTAACGATGTAGCCAAAGGAAATGGAAGATCATTAATGCAAAATCCATTGCGAGTTACTCGGTACTGACATTCAATACAACATAAACTAATTAGAAACTTTCCCCATCAACAATTATTTCGGTACACAAAACATATAGTAACCTTTTCACCATGACATTGTTGATAAAAACGGAAAAAAGAAATAATTGTAACAGAACACACCCCCCCCCCTCTTCTTTCTCTCCCTTTACATTTTATCATACGATACTCTAAGCCTAACATAACTACAATATAGCTGATTGTGGCAACCATGTGGCACCGCACATTGTTCAACTCGACCAAGCCATCTTGAACCGGGACCTTTCGGCATCTACACTTCTAAATATAACGAATCATCAGGAAATCCGAGGACGTCATTCACCTAAGTAGGGGAGGAGTTAACACAACTGACCAGCAGAACATAAATATTCATGCTGATTACGCATCGTCAGCATGAATGTCTACGACGCCAGCCATTCCAAGCGGGTATTGCACAACAGCGATAGAAGTTCCAACGCGCAACGATGTTGTTGCCGAGCGAAATACGATTCCTCGCATAATATGCAATTCAGCCTCTAGAGGGCCGAGGCTAGCTTTGACGATAAGAATTTGTCACTTGAGTTCAGTTGATGTTTGAGAATAAAGAAGGTCGGTCATCGCCACAGAAATATTCAAGTCTTCTCATTACACGCAACACCGCGCGTTAACCCCTTACAGATACTAAGTAATAACACCGCTACGTCGTATGTGTTAATCTTCTTAAGTATTAAAAACAGAAATTAAATAATTTATATATATATATATATATATATATATATATATATATATATATATATATATATATATATATATATATATATATATATATATATATATATATATATATATATATATATATATATATATATATATATATATATATATATAAGTAAACACATCCGGTATGATATAAATGAACACCTGAAATTCTGCAAGATCAGCAAAGCTGCAACAAAGTTTAATGCCATTTACGCCAAGCTTTGTGCAGCGCTGCCGTCGGCATCCCATGCGACTTCGCGACTCCGTGACTATACCCATACAGCATAATCGCTGACACAGCTATTATAGGTCAGGGCTAGCTTTGAATAAGAACATTTTTGTATTTTTGTTCCTTAGTCTGATTTGAACAATAAAGTTGAACTGACGTATCAAGTGGAATTGTGTTATTTCTTTGCTCCGCACAAATAACTAACCAACAACTTCTATCTGGCGCCCAACAGTGAAAAATCTACTCACCCTAACGTTTATAGCAGCATCTCAACATCGTTGGATCGACATCGTTGGAACTGCAATAATATAAACATCAAAAAAAAAAAAAAACAAAAACCACAAACAACTTCTAACTTCTATAACAAACACAAATACCTAAAACAAATAAACATAAAAAGTTAAAAGAACAAAATAATAAGTGTGTCAAACAAAGTGAAGAGAGAGAGACAGTACAACACGTGTCCAGAAAATTCTACGATCAGTGAAGACACTAACCGGAGTTAGCAGAGAACTTATCCAACAAATTCTTCGACCACCAACATCAAATTCTTTAGCCACTAGCGAACACATCTGTATAAATACACCAACCACAAACAGTAGGACACAACAAAAACGAACTGAACCAGAACAAAGGGAAAATCATGACTTGGATTCTACACCCCCTACTTTTCGTAACGATAACAAATCATCATTGACTACACAAACTCGGACTATATCCCGATAATGGACGGGAACGCTGTTATTTGGAAGGAGTTCAAATTTCTTAGACATTCCTCTAATTTAAGCATGTACTCGGAAATCGCCAGGAAACAAATTCTTTAATGATACATTTCCCACATGTTGTTGTTTGAATAAGTCTGTCATCTGTCTGGTTTCGTCCACGTAAGTCTCGTACGATGTCACGTTTGTCGTGTGTCCTAGGTATTCGTATTCGTTCCAAATAGTAACGTCTCCGTCAGTTACAGGTATGTAGTCCGACTGTGTGTAGTTCGTGAGTTTAACGGTTGCGGTCGAAAAAGTCATTAGAAGTGTCACTAATATTAATGCTATCCTGAAATGAAAAACTAATTTTAATTTTTTGTAGCTTACTCTCTAAGATTGTCCTTATGGACTACCCTCCCTTTAATAAGAACTATCGATCCAAGGTCTGCCTCTACTATGCCTTCAACGCATAGTGGTGTCAGCTTATTACCTAAGCGCCTGTTTGATTTTACCCATATCTTATCTCCTACTTCATACTCTTTGTTGGTTCTATTTTTGTTTTCCTGAGTCATTTTTATTTTTAGCTGTGCCCATTGGAGTCTTTCTGTTATCTTTATTTCTGTTTCTACATTGTTTGAGTGAATGATATCAATTGGTTTCATTTGAGTTACCGAATGAATAGTTCTATTGTATTCTATTATGGAAATAAGAATCGGATCGACGGTTCCGCTTATTCGTTTATCCAATTTCATACAGCGCGCAATTTCTGCTAAGATGCTGTGAAACCGTTCGACTTGACCGTTCGAGACACTGTGGGAAGGAGGTGCATTTGCAATTTGAATATCAAAGTTTGACAAAATTGACTAAAATGTTTCTGAATTTAGAGACCATTCATTATCGCAATAAATGGTATGAATATTGGGAAAGAGGTTTACAAGTTGCAGAAGTGGGGTTTTTATATCAACGATACCTCTTGAGCAAATTGGCTGGGTCACGGCAAATTTAGAGAATTTATCGAGACATGTAAGAAAGTATTTTTGGTCTGTGGAAAATACATCGACATGTAAACGTTCTCCTACAAAGGTGGGAAGGCCTAACATCTGTTTTTTGGGATGTCGGTTATATTTGGCCCTAGAGCATGTTTTACAATTTGCAACAACTTCTGCTGCAAGCTTTGTCATGTTAGGAAAAAAATAGTCGCATATTATTTGCTTAACATTTTCCTGTGCCTCTCGGTGAGCTCTTTCGTGTTCACGTAACACAATTTCTTTTTGGTCGGTTTTGTCGGTTATATCCGCCACTAGATACTTAAAGTATCGAAAAGTTGTTGACGGAAAAAGTTCAATCAGGCTGTGTTGAATAAATGCAAGGATTGGCAACTCGCAGTGAATTCCATTGACAACTCCCGAGCTTACTACATCTTGCAATGTTCTCAGAAGAGTACCACGATCTGAGATTCCTATGATGTGTCTTGGTTTGTTCTGAAACAATAAGAACGTTTTTAAGGAAGGGGAATCAGATTGCTCAATTATTATCTGATTCCTAAAGCAGTTTACTGGTTTGTCGGTGGTCTCGATAGTGTAGGTAAGGGACTCTTCGCTATGGATTGTAGCGAGATCCGAACACTGAGACTCCGAGTCCAAAGCATTCAAGTGTTGTCGTGACAATGCATCTGCTACGTAATTCTCCTTGCCATGTTTGTACGTCAGTTTAGCGTTATGTTCATCGATAAACGCTTTCCAGCGCTTTAATTTGGCGTTTGTATTGCGATCAGATACCGCAAAGGTCAAAGGCTGATGATCAGTAAATATATTAAGGTCTCTAACTCCGTGCAGGTAATTCCGGAGATTTTTGAGTGCCCAAACTATTGCCAGCAGTTCTCGCTCATTTGTCGCGAAATCTGACTCTTTATCCCGCAATGTTCTTGAAATCATTGTAATCGGGCGACCTTCTTGTGAAAGAACGGCGCCAAGGCCATGTGCCGAAGCGTCAGTTGTTAAATCAAAGCTCTTTCTTAAAATCTGGGTATCTTAACATCACATCCTCAGACATGAGAATGTTTTTCAGTCTATCGAAAGTTTGCAGCTGTTTAGCTGTTAAGTCAATTTTGACCTTTCTTGACTGATTACCGCTTACCTTACCGTTGTCTCCTTTCAAGAGTTCGGTTAACGGTTTTGCTATTTCGGCCTAATTCTTTATGAAAGACCGATAATAGCCGGATAACCCTAGGAACGACCTAAGATTAAACAAGGTTGAATACTTTCTCGGGGGATGTTTTAACACCGCCTCTAGTTACGACAAAACCCAAATATTCCACGGTTTTCTTAAAAAACTTGGACTTTTCTTGGGATATTCTCATGCCAGCTTCGTAAAGACTTTTTAAGACCCAATCAATGTGCTTGACATGATCCTCTTTACTTTCAGAGAAAATTATTACGTCGTCAACGTAGACGTAACAAGTTTTCCCTATTTGTTCTCTCAAAACGTCGTCTATGGCTCTCTGAAATATGCTTGGAGCGTTTTTCAGGCCAAAGGGGAGTCGGCAGAGCTCATATTTGCCGTTATTCACAGAGAAAGCCGTTTTTTCTCTGTCCTATTCCGCCAATTCAATTTGGTGGAATCCCGACTTTAGGTCTAATGTGGTGAAGAATTGGGCCTTACCCATGTTCGACAGTATTGTCGAGATTGCGGGTATAGGGTATTTGTTATTCACAGTTTTTTGATTCAGTTTCCTGAAATCAATGACCATTCTTTTTTCTTATGGCCAAGCTCATCAACACACTTTTTATCCACAACCCAAATAGGTGTTGTAAGGTGATCGTGATGGCCGAATGATGCTATTTTCGAGAAGTCGTTGAACTTCAGAATTTACAAAGTCGGCTACACCCATTGGGTAAGGGTATAATTTTGAGTGTACTGGCTCATCATCCGTTCGGATAGTGGCCACAGTGTTGATATTGTAGGGGAGAGACTCGTTTGGGTCTGCAAACGCTTTTGACCTTTTATTGATCATTGAATTGAAAGGTTCTCTCATTACTGTTGGAACGTCAGAATCGTCGACTTGGGTAAAGTTAACTTGTGGACATGTTTTGAATATAAGCGACTTTGTGCCGCCATTGTATCTAATCGTACCGGTATTTAAGTGTTGGAAGCAAGAAAAAGAAAGTTGTTTAGTTGAACAATTTAATCGGACATTCTTGTAAAATTTGTGTGCCTCCGTGAATAGATTTAACCTGGAAAGGTTTTTCTACACGAGTCACATTTCTTAAATCGGACAAGGGTTTTATGTAGTTTTTGGATGCTCCGGTATCAATTAGTAGTTTGAGAACTAGTCCGTTCCCTACATCCTTTTCGATGTACGGGAGGAAGGACCTATTCCTAAAAAATGACACAAGTCGATGGCTATTTCGTCGTCGCATGCTTGGCAATTTTCTTCAGCTAACGACCGATAATCATTATCATCAGTGTCTTGCTCTTGAGCAGAGTAGTTGACATTTTGTCGACTCTGAGTGGAATTGGTTCTTTTGTTGAAATTGGTTAGTTGTCGGAAACGCGACACTGATGGATCAACGTCCCTGGGTTCTTGTGCCTGATATTGCTCTCGAGGCTGGAACCGTTGTTTAGAGGATTTCTGCTGGGGGCCTGCTTGAGATTTTGGTTGGCCATTTGCCTTGTTGTTATTACTGTTTTGGGGTCTACTGTTCTGCCAATAATTTCCCTGATTTTTGTTACCATCACTATTCTGGTAACTCGGGTGGCGTTGAGAAAACGATTTTTGAGTTTTTTCATCATTTGTTTTTGCGAAACTTGTAGTGAACTGTGAATATTCGTTGCAAACCTCAGCTTCCTGTAGGTAGATCTTCAAGTTGGGCAGAAAAAACTACAGATTTAAGAGACTTTTTCAAACCAGCAACGAAGGAGTGGAGAGCATCTTTCCTAAATTGTTCATTTAAAGTAACTGCTGCCGCAGTATCATGGGTCATGTTTATTTTATTGGTGAGAAGAGTCAATGTCTTCTCAACCTCGTCGTAATATTCTAAAAGAGTAAGCTCACCTTGTCTGAGCGTACCAAGTTTTTGTAGAATATCCGCGTACGTAAAATCGAGTCTAGCTATAATAGCTTTGAAATTTAAAGAGTAAGCTCACCTTGTCTGAGCGTACCAAGTTTTTGTAGAATATCCGCGTACGTAAAATCGAGTCTAGCTATAATAGCTTTGAAATTTAAAACTGTATTGAAAGAAGACAGTGTTGCTTATTTCTGATAATTCAAACAGCGTGATAGTGTTTCGAACTTTCGACATAAGGCTCATAAATTTCATAAGCAGATGTTGCTGCTTCTCGCCAGGCAACGTATTTACTTTGCTTGCCGTCAAATTCCGGCAAGGAGTTAACCAAATCTAGAGACTCGTCGCCTTTAATTTCTGGATTAACTTTTACCCTTTGCTATTCTAGAATATATTTTTTTTTTAATCTGAGATTGCACTGCATTTATCCAACTATCAAAATCACTTTGCATTTGTTTTATTTCTGCTAGGAACCTTCGTTCCTGCTCCTCAAGGGCTGTCCTTATATCTGCCTCCATAATATTAATGTATTGATCATTATTAACTGTAGTGTTTTTTAATAGATTGGTTAAGTCTTCATCACTGTCAAAGTGTCATTCGTTATCTATATTTCTCGACATAAATTATGTAACCGTCACTGTCTGGGTTTATTCTTAATGATCACGAATTTTTTTAACAAATTAAGAAAATTTATTAAACACAGATTCCAGTTCACTTGATCAATTCACAGTTTATTTATTTCATTTATTCTTTATTTTTCCTTCAAGAGAAACACTTAAGCAATTTACTTACATGAGTTTAATTTTTGTTTGCTTATGTACTGAAAGTTGAATATGAGACGCAGCGACAATGAACCAAGGGCGAGAGGGGCAGTTAGAGAGGGAAGCGGCTGAAACGAGGCGGCTGGAGCGACGTTGTTGTTCTGGTTGCTGTTGCAGAATAATTGCAATTAAAAATTTTGTTTTAATAATTCTGATGCCAGAATTCTTTTAATTCTTTTATTTGTTTTCAATTCAACTTGCGGCGAAGGCGGTAGTGTTTTAACTTTTAAGGAAACTTTACTCGCGGGAGTTTGTTACGGAGTAATAACTTTGAATATTTATTAGTGATCCGTGTGGATGATGCATCGGTTCTTATAAAACTAACTTAAACATAATTCCCTTAACATAACTTAAGCTGCCAGCCCCGGCAGCGATGCCGACGGCGTTCTCGACAGAATGCTGACCACGCGCCTCGTGAGATTTATGTTTGTATCAGCGACTTTTGTTGAGTGGCGCAACTTTGTTGCACACGCATCCGGTGGACTTAATTAAATTGCTTTATATATATATATATACATATATATATATATATATATATATATATATATATAACACAAAGCAATTTAATTAGGTCGACTGGATAAATAAAT
>JAWNON010000098.1:0-28710 GCA_035045945.1 Drosophila anceps | reverse complement strand
CATCATAAAAGAACAATTTCATCACACAACATATCCTCTCACACGGATATCTCACAATAATCTTAACAAGTCTCAGGTGGGTATTTCAATTCCTCCGGAACATAACCATCTGGCATCTGTTTCAATTCCTCATGGCAATATTTATACGTTCTCTTACTGTGCAACGACTTTAAAATGTATCTGTCGCTAAATTATTGCATCCAACTTGGTCTGATTTCGCTCTTCATGTTTCTTTTTATCGAATCTGGTTTTATAGTAATTAGCCTGGTTATTTATGTTTTCTAATGCTCTGTCTCTAATATCTACTTTATCAATCTCAATCTCTGTATCGCATGGTGGAATCAAGGTCAGAGGACGTACCTCTTTGCCGATTCGCGACTCTAGAGGACTTGCTTTGGTTACACTACTAACTGTGCAATTCAACGCAATTCGTACCTTGCCTAAAGCATCCTGCCAAGACTGGGGACTCGATTCAACCGCGGACAAAAGATTTTTAAGAGTGCTCATAACGCGCTCAGCTTGTCCATTCACGAGACTTCTTCCTGTGGCTATAAAATGAACTTTAAGCTTCAGTGACGCACAAAACTCTGCAAATTTTCCAGGCGATGTATTGACATGAAAACTAGGCGACAGTATTTCTCGACCAATCACAATGTCGTTATTCAAACACTCATTGCCCAAAACATGAAATAGCCTTTCAATACAACTGTTAATTTTTACGTTACTAAGTATTTGCAATGTACCACAAATGCTGCCATTGTCAATACCTTTCAACATTACTACTTTCTTAATTCTTTTACCGACTAACTTAGCACTTTTCTTCTGTTTAATCAATGAACATTCCGATCCAAATTCAAACGTTGTCATGAAGGTCTCGCCTTGATAAACCATCTCCTCCACGTCCATCTTACGCTATTTAGTAGTGAGTGATGTCACCATATGACTAGCATAATTGGAGAGACATTCTCCGTCAGTTAAGCTACTTGATAACATTGTCAAGAACATAGCCGCTGGTGTTTCTCCACTAGCAAACCGATTCTAACGGTGCATGTACACCACCCATGACGTTGGCAGCTCCGTGAAAATTGTGAGGACGGCTTGGCATGTTAACGCGTGCGATCCCTCTCTTTCTCTCACTCACTCTCGCTTTCGAGAGACCACAAGACCACACGGACATGCACAAACATGACGAACATTTTTTTAGAGGCTTTTTCGCCTCGTAGGCATTTAAATATGCAAAAACATTTCACTCGACAACTGCACAGTTGTGTATCGAACACAATCAAATTAGTATGACAAACTTCTCAATTTAATTAACTTTAATTGTAATATCAACGAATTTACTTTTGCTAGCAACGCGCGCACTTCCAGTTTTCTTTTCTAATTCTGCTTTGTGCTGATCCGTTAATATTATGTCCGCGGTAATGCACCATTTGCTGTTGCTCGCATGTTGATGCTTGCATGGTTTTTACAAGCTCCAACAGGCCTCAATTTTGCATTTGTAGGACAATGCGCCATTGATCCTCAGAAAATGCAGGAGGTGGTGCCGCTCCCACTTCTGATGTCGTAGAGTCATTAATTTCTTGTGGCTGGTCTGCCATATTGACACACAAACTTTCGAAGTGAAGCGAATTCATGCCAGCTGGACTACACTCGATAGCGATACAACGCCATCGGCTCACTCGTACTTTGGCGCCACACAAATTCTTTGGGTATAATCTGAGAGTGTGTTTATAATTGAGATATCATTTATTTCAACTCTACAGTCGTAAATCTTTATTATTTTATTACCTTCAATGTGAATATTGTTTTTATTACAATTTTGGGTGATTTTTGTCTTGGGTAAGTTCCAAGTTACAATTATGTTTGGTTCTACAGTTATGTTTAGTTCTACCAAACTAGCTAAGTTGATGTGTTTTGAATATTTTTGTATATTTCATTCTGCTCGGAGAATGTATACAATACATGTATACAAGTTATACATTCATTCATTTTTTTTTTGTGAATTTTAAATATGCTTTATTATTTTGTGTATAGTAGTTTTCGTAAATGTTTTCTGTTAAGGTATTGTTTTAGTTGTCTGGATAAGGCAGAATCTTATAAAGTGGAGTTTTGGTTATTTGTTTTGGTACGTGCGAAATTATAAGTATTTTATAAGTGTCCGATTTTAACCAAGTGATACTTAGCATCTTTTTTTTCGGAATTTATATCTAATATGTATTGGTGTTTTAGAAGTTTAGGATAGAAAATTACATACCTCAGTCCCACAAAAAAAAATTATTATTATTATTAATGTTTTTATTACAATTGTTTTTATTTACAATTTAAGCAAATAATATATATATATATATATATATATATATATATATATATATATATATATATATATATATATATATATATATATATATATATATATATATATCGCATTATGAACGTATTTTAACCACTGTACGTGTGTGTCACATTATGAAACTATTCTGAGAATTTGTCTATTACGTAGAATTTGTGTGGCGCCAAAGTAGCGTACGAGTGAGGCGACGGCGTTGTCGCGCTATCGCCGAGTGTAGTCCAGCTCAGTCCAGTCAAGTTCAGACAATTGCACGCGCCTGTTGGAGTTCGCTGCACTCCGAAATTTTGTGTGTCAATATGGCAGACCAGTCACAAGAAATTGATGACACTCCTCTCCTCCTGCATTTTCTGAGGATCAATGGCGCATTGTCCTACAAATGCAAAATTGAGGCCTGTTGGAGCTTGTAAAAACCATGCAAGCATCAACACGCGAACAACAGCAAATGGTGCATTACCGCAGACATAATATAAACGGATCAGCAAAAAGCAGAATTAGAAAAGAAAACTGGAAGTGCGCGCGTTGCTAGCAAAAGTAAATTCGTTGATATTACAATTAAAGTTAATTAAAGTGAGAAGTTTGTCATACTAATTTGATTGTGTTCGATACACAACTGTGCAGTTGTCGAGTGAAATGTTTTTGCATATTTAAATGCCTACGAGGCGAAAAAGCCTGTAAAACAATGTTCGTCATGTTTGAAAGGGATCGCGCGCGTTAACATGCCAAGCCGTCCTCACAATTTTCAAGTAGCTGTCAGCGTCATGGCTGGTGTACATGCACCGTTAGAATCGGTTTGCTAGTGGCAAACACCAGCGGCTATGTTCTTGACAATGTTATCAAGTAGCTTAACTGACGGAGAATGTCTCTCCAATTATGCTAGTCATATGGTGACGTCACTCACTACTAAATAGCGTAAGATGGACGTGGAGGAGATGGTTTATCAAGGCGAGACCTTCATGACAACGTTTGAATTTGGATCGGAATGTTCATTGATTAAACAGAAGAAAAGTGCTAAGTTAGTCGGTAAAAGAATTAAGAAAGTAGTAATGTTGAAAGGTATTGACAATGGCAGCATTTGTGGTACATTGCAAATACTTAGTAACGTAAAAATTAACAGTTGTATTGAAAGGCTATTTCATGTTTTGGGCGATGAGTGTTTGAATAACGACATTGTGATTGGTCGAGAAATACTGTCGCCTAGTTTTCATGTCAATACATCGCCTGGAAAATTTGCAGAGTTTTGTGCGTCACTGAAGCTTAAAGTTCATTTTATAGCCACAGGAAGAAGTCTCGTGAATAGACAAGCTGAGCGCGTTATGAGCACTCTTAAAAATCTTTTGTCCGCGGTTGAATCGAGTCCCCAGTCTTGGCAGGATGGCTTAGGCAAGGTACGAATTGCGTTGAGTTGCACAGTTAGTAGTGTAAGCAAAGCAAGTCCTTTAGAGTCGCTAAAGTCCTCTGACCTCGATTCCACCATGCGATACAGAGATTAAGATTAATAAAGTAGATATTAGAGACAGAGCATTAGAAAACATAAATAACCAGGCTATTACTACCAAACCAGATTCGATAAAAATAAAAATTGGTGATTATGTTCTATTGAAAAATGAAGAGCGACATCAGACCAAGTTGGATGCAATAATTAATTTAATTAAGCTTAGGATAGAAAATTACATACCTCAGTCGCACAAATTATTATAATTAATATTTATATATATATATATATATATATATATATATATATATATATATATATATATATATATATATATATATATATATAGTGACATCTGCAGGCACATGCTTTACTCACCCACACTTAACATTAAAATCTCTTCTCACAAACATAAACATGAAATAATCAAATGGTGACAATAACAATTCCGGCTTCTCACGAAGCTTATCAAATATCATAAATAAAACGCCAGAATCGCTATCCCCACCATTGGGGTTGAAACTGCTAACGTGGCACAAATCTCGATCGACAGAGCCCCCTCTCTTAAAGAGTGATCCTCTCTGTTTACATAAGAGCTAAAAAGCTCCAATAGTCTAAAGTCCAACTAATAAAAGCTCAAGACCGAGGTTTGCCAAGCGCTTGCACAGCTTAGCATAAGTAGTCTAGATTTCATCTTTGTACTTTTTTTATAAACCGAAAAAAAACTACGTTATTGGCGAAGCCGGTAGGATATCGGAAAATATCCTCGTAACAGTAATCGATCTTTTCCAATCCACTCATAGAAATCCTTGTATGACCAAGTGATATCTTAGGGATTGAGTACGCGAATTTGCCGAAAAAAAGTGGTACGGTTATTACAATTGTGGAAAAACTTCCGATATCCGCCAAAGAACTTACAAGTGTCTTTAATAACTTTACAAACTAATTGTGGCCCATTGTTAAAGTGCGACCGCCGCTGAAAATAAGTGAAAGTAAAGAAAATATCGCGCACACTTGCAAACCACCAAACAGTGTTCTGATAACAAAATAGATCCTTTGGATTATTTAGAATATCTGTACGAAAAGGACTTATTTCTGGGTTTACATATCAATTTTATCCCTGTCAACAATAAGTCTTCCAATTTATAAAAACATCATGGAGCTATCTGAGATGCATCTCAAGCCTTGGGAAAAATTCGCCAAGTACCGATCTTCGACAGGAAAACGGAGGAGCTTACCGCATTTATAAGGAGAGTGGACTTTATCATGCAATTATACCCTACTTAAGACGTGAGACAACACAGCGTTTTGTTTGGAGCGATCGAAATGCAGACATCTGGAACAGCACAACGAGTTTCGCAACTATCAGCAGCCACCACATGGACAGAGCTAAGGAATGCCCTCATCGAGGAATTTAAAGCCCAAACCCCTTATGAAGAGCTGTTGAGACGTTTGTACAACACACACTATAACGGCAGTATCCGTAAGTTAGTAGAAGAATTAGAATATAAGACATTTATCATCTTAAATAAAATAATGTTAGAAAATCAAACCCATAACACAATATTGTACACGAATGCAATGAACAACACAGTTAAGGACGTAATCAATAAGAAACTTTCGGACAGAATATTCATGACTTTAGCTAGATTTGACATAACAACTGTTGCAAAATTAAAGCAAGTAGCCCAACGTGAAGGTTTTTACGAAAATGTTTAGAACGAACGTACTAATCAAAACACTGACAACCGTGGAAAAGGAAAGAATCAAAGTTATTACCCAAATCATAATTTTTCTGCTAATTCAGGACCAAATTTTCAAAAAATCCAAAACCAAATAATAACATTGAAAATAACTAAGCATTACGTAATGAATTTAAACAAAACCTTGATCAAGCAAGATCACAAAATCCAATGAATTACCAAAACCAAACATCTTATAAACCTGTAAAAAGACAGCGTGAATCTACAAGTGGTCACTCTAAGATGGATATTTCCGAAAATTTTCATCAAGGAACCTCGGAACAAGAAGAACAAACCCTTTCATTAGAATAGTTATGAATGGGCAGCAATTTAACTGTGTAATTGACACAGGCTCATTCATCAATCTAATAAAACAAAACTTTTTAAGTTTTCCAATTAAACCCTGCCAATTAAATGTGCAAACAATTAATGGCATTGTGCAACTAAAAAGTTGTATATCGTTTGCCCATAGTAAACTTTGCCCTACTCATCAATCATTTTACTTACACAACTTTTCTGATAATTACGATATTCTACTAGGTAGAGGATATCTAGAATCTTGTGAAGGAAGAATCAATTATAAACAAAAAACAGTGATCCTGAGATATGATCGTTAGGATCCTGTTAAGGACAAGACCGCATTTCGATGCCTTGATCCGCCCCAAACAAAAGACACAGGCTTTAATTACTCCATAAATAATGAATTAAAAGAAACAAATCAATTTCGATTAGAACATTTTAACGATGAAGAAAAAACTAGTTTAACCAAAATTCTTTTCGAGTTTAGTGACATTCAGTACAAAGAAAGTGAAAATTTGACTTTTACCAGTGCAATTAAGCATGTCATCCAAACTGATGATGAAGTAGAAAAACAAATAAAGGAAATGATTCAACAAGGAATCATTCGCAAATCAAACTCGCCTTATAGCGCACCAATTATTATTGTGCCAAAGAAGCGTAACGCATCAGGCAAGGAAAAGTTTCGTATAGTCATAGACTATAGAGACCTGAACGAAATAGCAATTGATGATAGATATCCTATTCCAGTCATGGACAAAATACTAGATAAATTTGGAAAATGTCAGTACCTTACAACCACCGACTTGGCGAAGGGTTTCCATCAGATACAAATGGACCCAAGAAGTATACCAAAAACAGCCTTTTCAACAATAAAGGGTCATTACGAATATACTCGAATGCCTTTTGGACTAAAAAACGCTCCAGCAATTTTCCAACGTTGCATGAATAACGTGCTAGAAGATTTAGTTTATAAAGATTGTTTAATATGCATGGATGATATTATAGTGTATTCAACTTCGTTGGATGAACATATAATATCATTAAAAAGAGTATTCACAAAACTGCGAGAGGCAAACTTAAAACTAACACTTGATAAATACGAATTCATGAAAAAAGAAACCGAATTCTTAGGACACATAATAACGACAGAAGTAATTAAAACAAATCCAACAAAAATTTCAGCAATACAAAATTTTCCAATACCAAAAACACCCTAGCAAGTAAAATCATTTTTACGACTTTGTGGTTATTATAGAAAATTTATTCCTAATTTTGCACACGTCGCTAAACCAATTTCTAAATTAAAGAAAGGTGCCAATATAAAAATTCAAGATCAAAATTACATTTCTGCATTTGAAAAACTAAAACTACTTATATCGTCTCAGAATCAAAAACCAATTTGTTTTGCCAGTAGAACTTTAAATGAACACGAAATTAATTATGCAGCAATTGAAAAGGAGTTTTTAGCCATCGTTTGGGAAATAAAATACTTCCGACCCTATATCTATGGTAGAAAATTCGAGATCCTCAGTGATCACAAAACACTCGTTTGGCTTAATTATATAAAAGAACCAAATATTAAATTACAACGTTGGAAAATAAATTAAATGAATTCGATTATCATATCAAATATGTACCAGGCAAAGAAAACAATGTTGCAGACGCCTTATCCAGAATTAAAATAGAAGAAAATCTGTTAGGAGAAACTCCCGATGAATCAATATTAAAAGAAAGAAAGAAGACCAATAAATTATTATAAAAGACAAATAGAATTTGAAAAAAATAACTCAAACAAGGTAAGCGTAACAAAGTAATTTCATAAAAAAAAATTTTAATAAACTATGTCGACATGACAATTAACTTTGTAAAAGAATTAATAAAAGAATACTTATGTTCAAAAGAAAGCGTCATATATTTTAGTAATGAACCCGATTTCCTCACTTTCCAGAGCGCTTTCGTAGAAATAATAAGTCCCAATAACATTACAAAATTAATAAGATTAACAAAGAAATTAATAGACCTTCAATCATACGCAGAATTAAAAGAACACATTATTAGCACACATGACAAATTATTGCATCCAGGAATAAAAAAATGACATTTATATTTAAAGAAAAATATTATTATCCAGATTACCAGAAACTAATCCAAAATATAATAAATGAATCGTAAAGTTTGCAATGTTGAAAAAACAGAATATCGAAACACAAAGTTAGCCTTCGAATTAACTCTAGAAACTCATAACCCGAGAGAAAAATATGTAATTGATTTTTACATGGTAGACAACAAACCATTTTTATCTTGCATAGGACCTATACTCCAAGTATGCAACTTGAATTGAAGTAATAGGTCGAGATTGGCTAGAAGCCAAAAGAGCTCTTTTAAAAGTATTCAATGCCATGGGAAAACCAATAGAAATAAAAGCAGATAAAGACTCAGCATTCTTATGCACCGCACTACAAATCTGGTTAAAATCAATGAAAAATTAAGAATTATCAATACTGACACAAATCAAGAAAATAAGTTAACTAGATTCGAAATAATCCTTTATATCTATAACCCCAAAACAAAACATAATACAACAGGTAGAACACCAGCAGATATTTTTATTTACGCAGGAACCCCTGACTATGATACCCAACTTAACAAAAAACGCAAAATTGAAAAATTAAATGAGAATAAAAAAAATTTCGAAGTAGATACTAGATACAGAGAATCCGCATTAGTAAGATCAAAATCAACAAACCCTTTTAAAGAAACAGGCAAAGTAACAATAATATATGAAAAACATTATGAAGAAGTTAATAGAGATAGAAAAAGAACACATTATACAAATAAATATAAAAGAAAAAAATAACAAATGAAAGCAAATACGATAATTCCAGATCAACTAATGCAACGAACCAAGATGAGACCCCCTCATAATATAACAGCTTTAATAACAACATTTTTACTATTATATTTTATATGGCCAATAAAAGGTCAGAGTTTGGAAATAAGCCCAATAAAATCAAAGAATGGATATCTTATATTCAAAACAGGAACACTAAATTTACCATTAAATTATGAATATCAGTATTTAACTATCATTATAACCAAAACTGAAGAAACTTATAATAATATTATAAAGCAAACGAAAGAATTTGAAATGTCAGCAAAAATACAATATTTAATTGAAAAACTGGATAGAGAAATTAACGGAATAAGACTTGTTAAACGAAACAAAAGAGGACTTTTAAATTTTATGGGAACCTTTTATAAATACCTTTTCGGAACATTGAATGAAGACAAAGAAGAATTACAATCAAAAATAGATGACCTTGCAGAAAATAGCGTTCAAGTAAATGAATTAAATGAAATAATAAAGGTAGTCAATAAGGGAATAGAAATAATCAATAGTTTAAGCCTGACCAATGAGGAAGATAAAAAGCTTGATTTATTAATTTTTAACTTACAAGAATATATCGAAAACATTGAATTAGGAATGCAACTAACTAGACTGGGTATATTCAACCCTAAATTATTAAAATATAACTCATTATCACATATAAACGCTGAAAAAATAATTAACATTAAAATATCAACTTAGTTAAAAACAACTACTAACGAAATTTTGATCATCTCCCATATTCCACGCGATATTTTAAATACAGCATTATTTGACATTATACCATACCCCGACGAAAATAAATACATCTTGACAGAAACTATACACGACATTTACTTTTTACAAAATAATAAAGCATTCACAGCAACTTCAAAAGATTTAGTCAAGAATAAATTCATAACAGGCATATTAAATCAAGAAGAAACAGAATGTAGATATACAAAAAACATAAAAATTATGAAATTAAATACGTTGAACCAAATATTATGTTAACATGGAACTTGCCAAAAAAGTGTAATAAATAAAAATTGTATCAATAGACAAATAATCATTGAAGGTAATAACATGATAAAAGCCTTAAATTGTTCGATCCAATTGGATGAAATATTAATAACCAGTACTATGTCAGATTATACACAAGCAATTTATATAAAAAATAATGTAACCAAACTAGAACCACTGTCATATGTTCAAACAAAAGAGATTATTTAAGAACAAACAAAATTGAATAACACATTATAAAATAATAATCGTCAGAAACCCAAAATGAACCTGAAGAAATTGCTATTGAACCAATATTGTACCCTAAAATATCCGCCTGAGGACAGGCCTTTTTCTTAACGATGGGGAAGTGACATATGCAGGCACATGCTTTACTCACTCACACTTACCATTTAAATCTCTTCTCACAAACATAAACATAAAATAATCAAATGGTGACAATAACAATTCTGGCTACTCACGAGCTTATCAAATATCATAAACAAAACGCCAGAATCACTATTCGCACCATTGGGGTTGCAACTGCTAACGTGGCACAAATCTCGATCGACAGAGCCCCCTCTCTTAAAGAGTGATCCTCTCTGTTTACATAAGCGCTTTTTGGCTCCAATAGTCTAAAGTTCAATCAATAAAAGCTCAAGACCGAGGTTTGCCAAGCGCTTGCAGAGCTTAGCATAAGTAGTCTAGATTTCATCTTTGTACTTTTTTTATAAACCGAAAAAAAACTACGTTATTGGCGAAGCCGGTAGGATATCGGAAAATATCCTCGTAACAGTAATCGATCTTTTCCAATCCACTCATAGAAATCCTTGTATGACCAAGTGATATCTTAGGGATTGAGTACGCGAATTTGCCGAAGAAAAGTGATTCGGTTATCACAATTGTGGAAAAACTTCTGATATCCGCCAAAGAACTTACAAGTGTCTTTAAATACTTTACAAACTAATTGTGGCCCACTGTTAATGTGCGACCGCCACTGAAAATAAGTGAAAGTAATAAATATCGCGCACATTTGCAAACCACCAAATAGATTTTCCTTTGGACTATTTAGAATATCTGTACGAAAAGGACTTTTTTCTGGGTTTACATATCAATTTGATCTCTGTAAACAATAAGTCTTCCAATTTATAACATCATGGAGCTATCTGAGATGCATCTCAAGCAAGCCTTGGGACAAATTCGCCAAGTACCGATCTTCGACGGGAAAACGGGGGAGCTTACCGCATTTATAAGGAGAGTGGACTTTATCATGCAATTATACGTGTGCATACAGTACCTTGACACGTCTAATCTGACCATTACACGACTTCGTGTAGATATACTAAATTCATCATTTATTTTAACTTTTTCTTAAAACAAAAGATTTAAAGATTCCATTAAAAAGACTATTTTCATTTCTTTGTTCATAACAATTCTTCAAAATAATATTAAGTGACTTTGCACATTACTTCAACATATTTACTAAGATTTCATTGTTTTTCTTTCTTTTTTTCAATATGAGAGTGATCAAAACAACATTAGCTATTTTGCAATTGTGCTTGTGTTGTGAGTTAAGTACTCTGCCATTTACTTTTGTCAACAAAAATAAAAGCTCTTATTGGTTATCTTCACTATTCTTTTCGGTGGCTTCAAGATTTTCAATATCTTGGCTTTAACTTAATCAATTCAATTCAATATTCCACCTATGACTATTACAATAATTAAAAATCTATTGTCAATATATCAATTTTCATTTCTGTTGAATAAAATTTCAAACAAATTTCAATAACACCATCGTCTCACTTGGTCGGATAACACCATCGTCTCACTTGGACGGATAGCACCAAATACTGCCATGCCCAAGGTTATTGAATTGAAATTAACCACATCATAAAAGAACAATTTCATCACACAACATATCCTTTCACACGGATATCTCACAATAATCTTAACAAGTCTCAGGTGGGTATTTCAATTCCTCCGGAACATAACCATCTGGCATCTGTTTCAATTCCTCATGGCAATATTTATACGTTCTCTTACTGTGCAACGACTTTAAAATGTATCTGTCGCTAAATTATTATTATTGCTCTTCATGTTTCTTTTTATCGAATATGGTTTTATAGTAAATAGCCTGGTTATTTATGTTTTCTAATGCTCTGTCTCTAATATCTACTTTATCAATCTTAATCTCTGTATCGCATGGTGGAATCAAGGTCAGAGGACGTGCCTCTTTGCCGATTAGCGACTCTAGAGGACTTGCTTTGGTTACACTACTAACTGTGCAATTCAACGCAATTCGTACCTTGCCTAAAGCATCCTGCCAAGACTGGGGACTCGATTCAACCGCGGACAAAAGATTTTTAAGAGTGCTCATAACGCGCTCAGCTTGTCCATTCACGAGACTTCTTCCTGTGGCTATAAAATGAACTTTAAGCTTCAGTGACGCACAAAACTCTGCAAATTTTCCAGGTGATGTAATAACATGAAAACTCGGCGACAGTAATTCTCGACCAATCACAATGTCGTCATTCAAACACTCATCGCCCAAAACATGAAATAGCCTTTCAATACAACTGTTAATTTTTACGTTACTAAGTATTTGCAATGTACCACAAATGCTGCCATTGTCAATACCTTTCAACATTACTACTTTCTTAATTCTTTTACCGACTAACTTAGCACTTTTCTTCTGTTTAATCAATGAACATTCCGATCCAAATTCAAACGTTGTCATGAAGGTCTCGCCTTGATAAACCATCTCCTCCACGTCCATCTTACGCTATTTAGTAGTGAGTGACGTCACCATATGACTAGCATAATTGGAGAGACATTCTCCGTCAGTTAAGCTACTTGATAACATTGTCAAGAACATAGCCGCTGGTGTTTCTCCACTAGCAAACCGATTCTAACGGTGCATGTACACCACCCATGACGTTGGCAGCTCCGTGAAAATTGTGAGGACGGCTTGGCATGTTAACGCGTGCGATCCCTCTCTTTCTCTCACTCACTCTCGCTTTCGAGAGACCACAAGACCACACGGACATGCACAAACATGACGAACATTTTTTTAGAGGCTTTTTCGCCTCGTAGGCATTTAAATATGCAAAAACATTTCACTCGACAACTGCACAGTTGTGTATCGAACACAATCAAATTAGTATGACAAACTTCTCACTTTAATTAGCTTTAATTGTAATATCAACGAATTTACTTTTGCTAGCAACGCGCGCACTTCCAGTTTTCTTTTCTAATTCTGCTTTGTGCTGATCCGTTAATATTATGTCCGCGGTAATGCACCATTTGCTGTTGCTCGCATGTTGATGCTTGCATGGTTTTTACAAGCTCCAACAGGCCTCAATTTTGCATTTGTAGGACAATGCGCCATTGATCCTCAGAAAATGCAGGAGGTGGTGCCGCTCCCACTTCTGATGTCGTAGAGTCATTAATTTCTTGTGGCTGGTCTGCCATATTGACACACAAACTTTCGGAGTGAAGCGAATTCATGCCAGCTGGACTACACTCGATAGCGATACAACGCCATCGGCTCACTCGTACTTTGGCGCCACACAAATTCTTTGGGTATAATCTGAGAGTGTGTTTATAATTGAGATATCATTTATTTCAACTCTACAGTCGTAAATCTTTATTATTTTATTACCTTCAATGTGAATATTGTTTTTATTACAATTTTGGGTGATTTTTGTCTTGGGTAAGTTCCAAGTTACAATTATGTTTGGTTCTACAGTTATGTTTAGTTCTACCAAACTAGCTAAGTTGATGTGTTTTGAATATTTTTGTATATTTCATTCTGCTCGGAGAATGTATACAATACATGTATACAAGTTATACATTCATTCCTTTTTTTTTGTGAATTTTAAATATGCTTTATTATTTTGTGTATAGTAGTTTTCGTAAATGTTTTCTGTTAAGGTATTGTTTTAGTTGTCTGGATAAGGCAGAATCTTATAAAGTGGAGTTTTGGTTATTTGTTTTGGTACGTGCGAAATTATAAGTATTTTATAAGTGTCCGATTTTAACCAAGTGATACTTAGCATCTTTTTTTTCGGAATTTATATCTAATATGTATTGGTGTTTTAGAAGTTTAGGATAGAAAATTACATACCTCAGTCCCACAAAAAAAAATTATTATTATTATTAATGTTTTTATTACAATTGTTTTTATTTACAATTTAAGCAAATAATATATATATATATATATATATATATATATATATATATATATATATATATATATATATATATATATATATATATATATATATATATATATATATATATATATATATATATATATATATATATATATGTATATATATATATATATATATCGCATTATGAACGTATTTTAACCACTGTACGTGTGTGTCACATTATGAAACTATTCTGAGAATTTGTCTATTACGTAGAATTTGTGTGGCGCCAAAGTAGCGTACGAGTGAGGCGACGGCGTTGTCGCGCTATCGCCGAGTGTAGTCCAGCTCAGTCCAGTCAAGTTCAGACAATTGCACGCGCCTGTTGGAGTTCGCTGCACTCCGAAATTTTGTGTGTCAATATGGCAGACCAGTCACAAGAAATTGATGACACTCCTCTCCTCCTGCATTTTCTGAGGATCAATGGCGCATTGTCCTACAAATGCAAAATTGAGGCCTGTTGGAGCTTGTAAAAACCATGCAAGCATCAACACGCGAACAACAGCAAATGGTGCATTACCGCAGACATAATATTAACGGATCAGCAAAAAGCAGAATTAGAAAAGAAAACTGGAAGTGCGCGCGTTGCTAGCAAAAGTAAATTCGTTGATATTACAATTAAAGTTAATTAAAGTGAGAAGTTTGTCATACTAATTTGATTGTGTTCGATACACAACTGTGCAGTTGTCGAGTGAAATGTTTTTGCATATTTAAATGCCTACGAGGCGAAAAAGCCTGTAAAACAATGTTCGTCATGTTTGAAAGGGATCGCGCGCGTTAACATGCCAAGCCGTCCTCACAATTTTCAAGTAGCTGTCAGCGTCATGGCTGGTGTTCATGCACCGTTAGAATCGGTTTGCTAGTGGAGAAACACCAGCGGCTATGTTCTTGACAATGTTATCAAGTAGCTTAACTGACGGAGAATGTCTCTCCAATTATGCTAGTCATATGGTGACGTCACTCACTACTAAATAGCGTAAGATGGACGTGGAGGAGATGGTTTATCAAGGCGAGACCTTCATGACAACGTTTGAATTTGGATCGGAATATTCATTGATTAAACAGAAGAAAAGTGCTAAGTTAGTCGGTAAAAGAATTAAGAAAGTAGTAATGTTGAAAGGTATTGACAATGGCAGCATATGTGGTACAATGCAAATACTTAGTAACGTAAAAATTAACAGTTGTATTGAAAGGCTATTTCATGTTTTGGGCGATGAGTGTTTGAATAACGACATTGTGATTGGTCGAGAAATACTGTCGCCGAGTTTTCATGTCAATACATCGCCTGGAAAATTTGCAGAGTTTTGTGCGTCACTGAAGCTTAAAGTTCATTTTATAGCCACAGGAAGAAGTCTCGTGAATAGACAAGCTGAGCGCGTTATGAGCACTCTTAAAAATCTTTTGTCCGCGGTTGAATCGAGTCCCCAGTCTTGGCAGAATGGCTTAGGCAAGGTACGAATTGCGTTGAGTTGCACAGTTAGTAGTGTAAGCAAAGCAAGTCCTTTAGAGTCGCTAACGTCCTCTGACCTCGATTCCACCATGCGATACAGAGATTAAGATTAATAAAGTAGATATTAGAGACAGAGCATTAGAAAACATAAATAACCAGGCTATTACTACCAAACCAGATTCGATAAAAATAAAAATTGGTGATTATGTTCTATTGAAAAATGAAGAGCGACATCAGACCAAGTTGGATGCAATAATTAATTTAATTAAGTTTAGGATAGAAAATTACATACCTCAGTCGCACAAATTATTATAATTAATATTTATATATATATATATATATATATATATATATATATATATATATATATATATATATATATATATATATATATATATATATATATATATATATATATATATATATATATATATATATATATATATATATAGTGACATCTGCAGGCACATGCTTTACTCACCCACACTTAACATTAAAATCTCTTCTCACAAACATAAACATGAAATAATCAAATGGTGACAATAACAATTCCGGCTTCTCACGAAGCTTATCAAATATCATAAATAAAACGCCAGAATCGCTATCCCCACCATTGGGGTTGAAACTGCTAACGTGGCACAAATCTCGATCGACAGAGCCCCCTCTCTTAAAGAGTGATCCTCTCTGTTTACATAAGCGCTTTTTGGCTCCAATAGTCTAAAGTTCAATCAATAAAAGCTCAAGACCGAGGTTTGCCAAGCGCTTGCAGAGCTTAGCATAAGTAGTCTAGATTTCATCTTTGTACTTTTTTTATAAACCGAAAAAAAACTACGTTATTGGCGAAGCCGGTAGGATATCGGAAAATATCCTCGTAACAGTAATCGATCTTTTCCAATCCACTCATAGAAATCCTTGTATGACCAAGTGATATCTTAGGGATTGAGTACGCGAATTTGCCGAAGAAAAGTGATTCGGTTATCACAATTGTGGAAAAACTTCTGATATCCGCCAAAGAACTTACAAGTGTCTTTAAATACTTTACAAACTAATTGTGGCCCACTGTTAAAGTGCGACCGCCGCTGAAAATAAGTGAAAGTAAAGAAAATATCGCGCACACTTGCAAACCACCAAACAGTGTTCTGATAACACAATAGATCCTTTGGATTATTTAGAATATCTGTACGAAAAGGACTTATTTCTGGGTTTACATATCAATTTTATCCCTGTCAACAATAAGTCTTCCAATTTATAAAAACATCATGGAGCTATCTGAGATGCATCTCAAGCCTTGGGAAAAATTCGCCAAGTACCGATCTTCGACAGGAAAACGGAGGAGCTTACCGCATTTATAAGGAGAGTGGACTTTATCATGCAATTATACCCTACTTAAGACGTGAGACAACACAGCGTTTTGTTTGGAGCGATCGAAATGCAGACATCTGGAACAGCACAACGAGTTTCGCAACTATCAGCAGCCACCACATGGACAGAGCTAAGGAATGCCCTCATCGAGGAATTTAAAGCCCAAACCCCTTATGAAGAGCTGTTGAGACGTTTGTACAACACACACTATAACGGCAGTATCCGTAAGTTAGTAGAAGAATTAGAATATAAGACATTTATCATCTTAAATAAAATAATGTTAGAAAATCAAACCCATAACACAATATTGTACACGAATGCAATGAACAACACAGTTAAGGACGTAATCAATAAGAAACTTTCGGACAGAATATTCATGACTTTAGCTAGATTTGACATAACAACTGTTGCAAAATTAAAGCAAGTAGCCCAACGTGAAGGTTTTTACGAAAATGTTTAGAACGAACGTACTAATCAAAACACTGACAACCGTGGAAAAGGAAAGAATCAAAGTTATTACCCAAATCATAATTTTTCTGCTAATTCAGGACCAAATTTTCAAAAAATCCAAAACCAAGTAATAACATTAAAAATAACTAAGCATTACGTAATGAATTTAAAAAAAACCTTGATCAAGCAAGATCACAAAATCCAATGAATTACCAAAACCAAACATCTTATAATCCTGTAAAAAGACAGCGTGAATCTACAAGTGGTCACTCTAAGATGGATATTTCCGAAAATTTTCATCAAGGAACCTCGGAACAAGAAGAACAAACCCTTTCATTAGAATAGTTATGAATGGGCAGCAATTTAACTGTGTAATTGACACAGGCTCATTCATCAATCTAATAAAACAAAACTTTTTAAGTTTTCCAATTAAACCCTGCCAATTAAATGTGCAAACAATTAATGGCATTGTGCAACTAAAAAGTTGTATATCGTTTGCCCATAGTAAACTTTGCCCTACTCATCAATCATTTTACTTACACAACTTTTCTGATAATTACGATATTCTACTAGGTAGAGGATATCTAGAATCTTGTGAAGGAAGAATCAATTATAAACAAAAAACAGTGATCCTGAGATATGATCGTTAGGATCCTGTTAAGGACAAGACCGCATTTCGATGCCTTGATCCGCCCCAAACAAAAGACACAGGCTTTAATTACTCCATAAATAATGAATTAAAAGAAACAAATCAATTTCGATTAGAACATTTTAACGATGAAGAAAAAACTAGTTTAACCAAAATTCTTTTCGAGTTTAGTGACATTCAGTACAAAGAAAGTGAAAATTTGACTTTTACCAGTGCAATTAAGCATGTCATCCAAACTGATGATGAAGTAGAAAAACAAATAAAGGAAATGATTCAACAAGGAATCATTCGCAAATCAAACTCGCCTTATAGCGCACCAATTATTATTGTGCCAAAGAAGCGTAACGCATCAGGCAAGGAAAAGTTTCGTATAGTCATAGACTATAGAGACCTGAACGAAATAGCAATTGATGATAGATATCCTATTCCAGTCATGGACAAAATACTAGATAAATTTGGAAAATGTCAGTACTTTACAACCACCGACTTGGCGAAGGGTTTCCATCAGATACAAATGGACCCAAGAAGTATACCAAAAACAGCCTTTTCAACAATAAAGGGTCATTACGAATATACTCGAATGCCTTTTGGACTAAAAAACGCTCCAGCAATTTTCCAACGTTGCATGAATAACGTGCTAGAAGATTTAGTTTATAAAGATTGTTTAATATGCATGGATGATATTATAGTGTATTCAACTTCGTTGGATGAACATATAATATCATTAAAAAGAGTATTCACAAAACTGCGAGAGGCAAACTTAAAACTAACACTTGATAAATACGAATTCATGAAAAAAGAAACCGAATTCTTAGGACACATAATAACGACAGAAGTAATTAAAACAAATCCAACAAAAATTTCAGCAATACAAAATTTTCCAATACCAAAAACACCCTAGCAAGTAAAATCATTTTTACGACTTTGTGGTTATTATAGAAAATTTATTCCTAATTTTGCACACGTCGTTAAACCAATTTCTAAATTAAAGAAAGGTGCCAATATAAAAATTCAAGATCAAAATTACATTTCTGCATTTGAAAAACTAAAACTACTTATATCGTCTCAGAATCAAAAACCAATTTGTTTTGCCAGTAGAACTTTAAATGAACACGAAATTAATTATGCAGCAATTGAAAAGGAGTTTTTAGCCATTGTTTGGGAAATAAAATACTTCCGACCCTATCTCTATGGTAGAAAATTCGAGATCCTCAGTGATCACAAAACACTCGTTTGGCTTAATTATATAAAAGAACCAAATATTAAATTACAACGTTGGAAAATAAATTAAATGAATTCGATTATCATATCAAATATGTACCAGGCAAAGAAAACAATGTTGCAGACGCCTTATCCAGAATTAAAATAGAAGAAAATCTGTTAGGAGAAACTCCCGATGAATCAATATTAAAAGAAAGAAAGAAGACCAATAAATTATTATAAAAGACAAATAGAATTTGAAAAAAATAACTCAAACAAGGTAAGCGTAACAAAGTATTTTCATAAAAAAAAATTTTAATAAACTATGTCGACATGACAATTAACTTTGTAAAAGAATTAATAAAAGAATACTTATGTTCAAAAGAAAGCGTCATATATTTTAGTAATGAACCCGATTTCCTCACTTTCCAGAGCGCTTTCGTAGAAATAATAAGTCCCAATAACATTACAAAATTAATAAGATTAACAAAGAAATTAATAGACCTTCAATCATACGCAGAATTAAAAGAACACATTATTAGCACACATGACAAATTATTGCATCCAGGAATAAAAAAATGACATTTATATTTAAAGAAAAATATTATTATCCAGATTACCAGAAACTAATCCAAAATATAATAAATGAATCGTAAAGTTTGCAATGTTGAAAAAACAGAATATCGAAACACAAAGTTAGCCTTCGAATTAACTCCAGAAACTCATAACCCGAGAGAAAAATATGTAATTGATTTTTACATGGTAGACAACAAACCATTTTTATCTTGCATAGGACCTATACTCCAAGTATGCAACTTGAATTGAAGTAATAGGTCGAGATTGGCTAGAAGCCAAAAGAGCTCTTTTAAAAGTATTCAATGCCATGGGAAAACCAATAGAAATAAAAGCAGATAAAGACTCAGCATTCTTATGCACCCCACTACAAATCTGGTTAAAATCAGAAAACGTAAATATATCAATCACAACTAGTAAGAACGGTATTTCAGACATACAAAGATTCCATAAGACAATAAATGAAAAATTAAGAATTATCAATACTGACACAAATCAAGAAAATAAGTTAACTAGATTCGAAATAATCCTTTATATCTATAACCCCAAAACAAAACATAATACAACAGGTAGAACACCAGCAGATATTTTTATTTACGCAGGAACCCCTGACTATGATACCCAACTTAACAAAAAACGCAAAATTGAAAAATTAAATGAGAATAAAAAAAATTTCGAAGTAGATACTAGATACAGAGAATCCGCATTAGTAAGATCAAAATCAACAAACCCTTTTAAAGAAACAGGCAAAGTAACAATAATATATGAAAAACATTATGAAGAAGTTAATAGAGATAGAAAAAGAACACATTATACAAATAAATATAAAAGAAAAAAATAACAAATGAAAGCAAATACGATAATTCCAGATCAACTAATGCAACGAACCAAGATGAGACCCCCTCATAATATAACAGCTTTAATAACAACATTTTTACTATTATATTTTATATGGCCAATAAAAGGTCAGAGTTTGGAAATAAGCCCAATAAAATCAAAGAATGGATATCTTATATTCAAAACAGGAACACTAAATTTACCATTAAATTATGAATATCAGTATTTAACTATCATTATAACCAAAACTGAAGAAACTTATAATAATATTATAAAGCAAACGAAAGAATTTGAAATGTCAGCAAAAATACAATATTTAATTGAAAAACTGGATAGAGAAATTAACGGAATAAGACTTGTTAAACGAAACAAAAGAGGACTTTTAAATTTTATGGGAACCTTTTATAAATACCTTTTCGGAACGTTGAATGAAGACAAAGAAGAATTACAATCAAAAATAGATGACCTTGCAGAAAATAGCGTTCAAGTAAATGAATTAAATGAAATAATAAAGGTAGTCAATAGGGGAATAGAAATAATCAATAGTTTAAGCCTGACCAATGAGGAAGATAAAAAGCTTGATTTATTAATTTTTAACTTACAAGAATATATCGAAAACATTGAATTAGGAATGCAACTAACTAGACTGGGTATATTCAACCCTAAATTATTAAAATATAACTCATTATCACATATAAACGCTGAAAAAAATAATTAACATTAAAATATCAACTTAGTTAAAAACAACTACTAACGAAATTTTGATCATCTCCCATATTCCACGCGAAATTTTAAATACAGCATTATTTGACATTATACCATACCCCGACGAAAATAAATACATCTTGACAGAAACTATACACGACATTTACTTTTTACAAAATAATAAAGCATTCACAGCAACTTCAAAAGATTTAGTCAAGAATAAATTCATAACAGGCATATTAAATCAAGAAGAAACAGAATGTAGATATACAAAAAACATAAAAATTATGAAATTAAATACGTTGAACCAAATATTATGTTAACATGGAACTTGCCAAAAACTGTAATAAATAAAAATTGTATCAATAGACAAATAATCATTGAAGGTAATAACATGATAAAAGCCTTAAATTGTTCGATCCAATTGGATGAAATATTAATAACCAGTACTATGTCAGATTATACACAAGCAATTTATATAAAAAATAATGTAACCAAACTAGAACCACTGTCATATGTTCAAACAAAAGAGATTATTTAAGAACAAACAAAATTGAATAACACATTCCAAATTATAATTATAACAACCCTAATTATTATTTTAATCGCACTAATACTATACATTATCTATAAGTATAAAAATATTCCACAAAAGATTTAAGTATATCTTAAGAACAAAAACGAATCAACCCCAAATATACAAACAAACCTAGAATCGTCAGAAACCCAAAATGAACCTGAAGAAATTGCTATTGAACCAATATTGTACCCTAAAATATCCGCCTGAGGACAGGCCTTTTTCTTAACGATGGGGAAGTGACATATGCAGGCACATGCTTTACTCACTCACACTTACCATTTAAATCTCTTCTCACAAACATAAACATAAAATAATCAAATGGTGACAATAACAATTCTGACTACTCACGAGCTTATCAAATATCATAAACAAAACGCCAGAATCACTATTCGCACCATTGGGGTTGCAACTGCTAACGTGGCACAAATCTCGATCGACAGAGCCCCCTCTCTTAAAGAGTGATCCTCTCTGTTTACATAAGCGCTTTTTGGCTCCAATAGTCTAAAGTTCAATCAATAAAAGCTCAAGACCGAGGTTTGCCAAGCGCTTGCAGAGCTTAGCATAAGTAGTCTAGATTTCATCTTTGTACTTTTTTTATAAACCGAAAAAAAACTACGTTATTGGCGAAGCCGGTAGGATATCGGAAAATATCCTCGTAACAGTAATCGATCTTTTCCAATCCACTCATAGAAATCCTTGTATGACCAAGTGATATCTTAGGGATTGAGTACGCGAACTTGCCGAAGAAAAGTGATTCGGTTATCACAATTGTGGAAAAACCTCTGATATCCGCCAAAGAACTTACAAGTGTCTTTAAATACTTTACAAACTAATTGTGGCCCACTGTTAATGTGCGACCGCCACTGAAAATAAGTGAAAGTAATAAATATCGCGCACATTTGCAAACCACCAAATAGATTTTCCTTTGGACTATTTAGAATATCTGTACGAAAAGGACTTTTTTCTGGGTTTACATATCAATTTGATCTCTGTAAACAATAAGTCTTCCAATTTATAACATCATGGAGCTATCTGAGATGCATCTCAAGCAAGCCTTGGGACAAATTCGCCAAGTACCGATCTTCGACGGGAAAACGGGGGAGCTTACCGCATTTATAAGGAGAGTGGACTTTATCATGCAATTATACGTGTGCATACAGTACCTTGACACGTCTAATCTGACCATTACACGACTTCGTGTAGATATACTAAATTCATCATTTATTTTAACTTTTTCTTAAAACAAAAGATTTAAAGATTCCATTAAAAAGACTATTTTCATTTCTTTGTTCATAACAATTCTTCAAAATAATATTAAGTGACTTTGCACATTACTTCAACATATTTACTAAGATTTCATTGTTTTTCTTTCTTTTTTTCAATATGAGAGTGATCAAAACAACATTAGCTATTTTGCAATTGTGCTTGTGTTGTGAGTTAAGTACTCTGCCATTTACTTTTGTCAACAAAAATAAAAGCTCTTATTGGTTATCTTCACTATTCTTTTCGGTGGCTTCAAGATTTTCAATATCTTGGCTTTAACTTAATCAATTCAATTCAATATTCCACCTATGACTATTACAATAATTAAAAATCTATTGTCAATATATCAATTTTCATTTCTGTTGAATAAAATTTCAAACAAATTTCAATAACACCATCGTCTCACTTGGTCGGATAACACCATCGTCTCACTTGGACGGATAGCACCAAATACTGCCATGCCCAAGGTTATTGAATTGAAATTAACCACATCATAAAAGAACAATTTCATCACACAACATATCCTTTCACACGGATATCTCACAATAATCTTAACAAGTCTCAGGTGGGTATTTCAATTCCTCCGGAACATAACCATCTGGCATCTGTTTCAAATCCAATATTTATACGTTCTCTTACTGTGCAACGACTTTAAAATGTATCTGTCGCTAAATTATTATTATTGCTCTTCATGTTTCTTTTTATCGAATATGGTTTTATAGTAAATAGCCTGGTTATTTATGTTTTCTAATGCTCTGTCTCTAATATCTACTTTATCAATCTTAATCTCTGTATCGCGTGGTGGAATCAAGGTCAGAGGACGTGCCTCTTTGCCGATTAGCGACTCTAGAGGACTTGCTTTGGTTACACTACTAACTGTGCAATTCAACGCAATTCGTACCTTGCCTAAAGCATCCTGCCAAGACTGGGGACTCGATTCAACCGCGGACAAAAGATTTTTAAGAGTGCTCATAACGCGCTCAGCTTGTCCATTCACGAGACTTCTTCCTGTGGCTATAAAATGAACTTTAAGCTTCAGTGACGCACAAAACTCTGCAAATTTTCCAGGTGATGTAATAACATGAAAACTCGGCGACAGTAATTCTCGACCAATCACAATGTCGTCATTCAAACACTCATCGCCCAAAACATGAAATAGCCTTTCAATACAACTGTTAATTTTCATGTTACTAAGTATTTGCAATGTACCACAAATGCTGCCATTGCCAATACATTTCAACATTACTACTTTCTTAATTCTTTTACTGACTAACTATAGGTCTCGCCTTGATAAACCATCTCCTCCATGTTCATCTTACGCTATTTAGTAGTGAGTGACGTCACCATATGACTAGCATAATTGGAGAGACATTCTCCGTCAGTTAAGCTACTTGATAACATTGTCAAGAACATAGCCGCTGGTGTTTCTACACTAGCAAACCGATTCCAACGGTGCATGTAGCACACCAGCCATGACGCTGACAGCTACTTGAAAATTGTGAGGACGGCTTGGCATGTTAACGCACGCGATCCCTCTCTTTCTCTCACTCACTCTCGCTTTTGAGATCAAGATAGGCGCAACGGTTAAAGCCGCAAGCCACACGGACATGCACAAACATGACGAGCATTGTTTTAGAGGCTTTTTCGCCTCGTAGGCATTTGAATGTGCAAAAACATTTCTCTCGACAGCTGCACAGTTGTGTATCGAACACAATCAAATTAGTATGACAAACTTCTCACTTTAATTAACTTTAATTGTAATATCAACGAATTTACTTTTGCTAGCAACGCGCGCACTTTCAGTTTTCTTTTCTAATTCTGCTTTGTGCTGCTCCGTTAATATTATGTCTGCGGTAATGCACCATTTGCTGTTGTTCGCGTGTTGATGCTTGCATGGTTTTTACAAGCTCCAACAGGCCTCAATTTTGCATTTTTAGGACATTGCGCCATTGATCCTCAGAAAATGCAGGAGGTGGTGCCGCTCCCACTTCTGATGTCGTAGAGTCATTAATTTCTTGTGGCTGGTCTGCCATATTGACACACAAACTTTCGGAGTGAAACGAATTCCAACAGGCGCGTGCAATTGTCTGAACGCAAAGCACTAATAGCGTTGCAAAATAGAAACTTAATAGAACTCGTAAAAACATTTCAAGCAACGATTTCCGAAAAAAAAACAAATAAAAACGCGGTTGTTCTGCCAAAATTCAATGCAGACCTTGTTGGCGCCGATGCGTCGGCACGTTGCTCTACGGCAAACATTATTTTGGCAGAAAATGATATAAAAGGTAGTGCCCTTGTGACGGTGTTAAGTGCAGTGGAAGGTAGTGCTTCACAATGGCTTGCGCGGACTTGTTATCCAGATATGAATTAGCACGAGTTCAAGCAACTATTCATTCAACAGTTCACTAATGTTGAAACACCAGCGGCAATGTTTCTGACAATGCTAACTAACAGTCCGAGCGACGGTGAATGTCTTACGAATTATGCTGGTCGCATGATGACGTCACTTATTGTGAAAAAGCGTAAGATGGACGTGGAGGAGATGGTTTATAAAGGCGAGATCTTTATGACAACGTTTGAATTTGGATCGGAATGTTCATTGATTAAAGAGAAGATAAGTGCTAAGTTAGTCGGTAAAAGAATTAACAAAGTAGTAGTATTGAAAGGTATTGGCAATGGCAGCATTTGTGGTTCCTTGCAATAACAACCATAGGATTGAAATGTTATTCCATGTTTTCGGCGATGAATATTTGAAGAACGATTTTGTTTGGGAACCAGAACATGAGCAAATAACGAAGAGGGTTGTCTCTATTCTTACACAGAAGCCGGTCTTGGTAATTTTCGACCCGCAGTATCCAATCGAATTACATACCGATGCAAGTTCTCGCGGATACGGTGCCATCTTGTTACATAAAATCAACAACAAGTCGCATGTCATAGAATATTTCAGTAAAGCTGCTTCACCTGCAGAGTCTCGGTACCATTCTTACGAATTGGAGACTCTTGCTGTTGTTTTGTCCATAAAACATTTTCGCCATTATTTACTGGGTAGACATTTTGTTGTTTTTACTGACTGTAATTCCCTTAAGGCGTCAAGGACTAAACATGATCTGTCTCCCAGGGCGCAAAGATGGTGGGCTTACTTACAGTCGTTTACGTTTGAATTACAGTATAGAGAAGGTAAACGAATGGCTCACGCTGATTTCTTTTCAAGAAATTTACCTTCAACTAAATTGCTGGCCACAAATTGTAAAACTTCTGAGAAACGAGTTTGCTTGGCAGAAATTTCCAGCAATTGGCTTTTGGCTGAACAACGTCAAGATTCCGAAATAGTTAGTATCGTAAAGAAATTAAAAGACAATTCTCTTTCCATAGACGTTGCAAAAACTTATGAGTTGAGAGCAGGAATACTGTATCGAAAAATTCAGCGTAATGGTAGAACTCGATCCTTATCAATTGTTCCTCGATTGTTTAGATGGTCCGTGATAAACCAAATTCATGAATCAATAATGCATTTAGGATGGGAAAAGACGCTAGACAAGGCATATGATTATTACTGGTTTGATAATATGTCCAAATATATTCGAAAATTTGTTGAAAATTGTATCACTTGCAAAATGTCAAAGTCTTCTGGTAAAATTCAAGCTAGTCTTCATCCAATACCAAAAGTAAGCACACCTTGGCATACTATTCACATAGACATTACTGGGAAGTTGAGTGGGAAGTCTGATCAAAAAGAGTTTATCATCGTTCAAGTAGATGCCTTTACTAAATTCGTTTTGTTAACTCACACCCTTAAAATAGATGCTGAAAATTGCATAAATGCTGTGACGGCGGCAATATCTTTATTTGGAGTACCAAATCGCATAATAGCAGATCA
Source organism: Drosophila anceps (assembly GCA_035045945.1). Classification (NCBI taxonomy): domain Eukaryota; kingdom Metazoa; phylum Arthropoda; class Insecta; order Diptera; family Drosophilidae; genus Drosophila; species Drosophila anceps. The sequence goes on along the minus strand of JAWNON010000098.1, from coordinate 1,852 downwards.
GGGTAGGTGTTTTGCCAGCACTAGATTCAGTGAGTTTTGTGAACAACAAAAGATAAATTTGCATTTGATTGCAACCGGTGCAAGCAGAGCAAATGGGCAGGTTGAACGCACTATGGGTACTTTGAAAAATTTATTAACCGCAGTCGAAACTAGCCAACACCTGCTGGCAAGAGGCGTTGGGAGAAATCCAGTTGGCCTTAAACTGTACGGTGAGTCGAGTGACAAAGGCAAGCCCCTTAGAATTGTTTATTGGTAAAGTTGCTCGACCATTGGGGTTACTTCCACTCTGCGACATGGTTGATGAGATCGATTTGCCAGCAGTACGAGCTCATGCAATTCAAAATATTTCGGCTTCAGCAACATATAGCAAGGCGCAATTTGATAAAAACAAAGCTAGAGTTGTGGAATGCAAAGTTGGCGATTTCGTATTATTAAAAAATGAGGAGAGGCATCAAACAAAGCTTGACCCAAAGTTTAGAGGCCCTTTTGAAATAATCGAATTATTAGAAGGAAATAGGTATGTGCTGAGGTCATTGACAAACAATTGGAAATATAAATATGCTCATGACGATGTGCGGAAAATGCCAGATGGTTATGTACCAGTTGAATATGAAATGGTTGAAAGTTAAACTGTTGAAACAGACAGTAGTCAAAATGGTAAAAGTTAAACTGTTGAAACAGACAGTAGTCAAAATGGTAAAAGTTAAACTGTTGAAACAGAAAGTAGTCAAAATGGTAAAAGTTAAACTGTTGAAACAGACAGTAGTCAAAATGGTACACGCCGTGATCAAAACAACTGTTTTGCACTTGTGCTTGCATTTCATTTCCAGCCCTTCAGGCACCTGTACTGCCTATTTCAACAGTTTAACTTTTACCATTTTGACTACTGCCTATTTAAACTGTTGAAATAGGCAGTAGTCAAAATGGTAAAAGTTAAACTGTTGAAACAGACAGAAGTCTTTTCCCATCCTAAATGCATTATTGATTCATGAATTTGGTTTATCACGGACCATCTAAACAATCGAGGAACAATTGATAAGGATCGAGTAATAATAATAATAATAATAATAATAATAATAATAATAATAATAATAATAATAATAATAATAATAATAATAATAATAATAATAATAATAATAATAATAATAATAATAATAATAATAATAATAATAATAATAATAATAATAATAATAATAATAATAATAATAATAATAATAATAATAATAATAATAATAATAATAATAATAATAATAATAATAATAATAATAATAATAATAATAATAATAATAATAATAATAATAATAATAATAATAATAATAATAATAATAATAATAATAATAATAATAATAATAATAATAATAATAATAATAATAATAATAATAATAATAATAATAATAATAATAATAATAATAATAATAATAATAATAACTTTAAGTCAATTAGGTTTAATAATAAGAATTTTATCAATAGGAAAATACAAAAAAGAAATATTTCATTTATTAACTCATGCTTTATTTAAAGCATTATTATTTATATGTGTTGGAGTACTCATTCACAATATAAATAATTCTCAAGATTTTTTTTTGACAGAGTAATTAAGAATTCATATGGTTTTAACTTCAGCTTGTTTTAATGTTTCAAATTTAGCTTTGAATGTGTAATATTTGTTTTAGCAGGATTTTATTCAAAGGATTTAATTTTAGAAATTGTTATAATTAATAGAATTAATATATTTTCTTTTTTTGCATTTTTTTCAACTGGTTTAACTGTATGTTAATTATTATTTCGATTAGCTTTTTATTCAATAAGAGGAGATTTAAATTGTAATAGTTTAAATATATTGAATGATGAA
>JAWNON010000097.1:0-90000 GCA_035045945.1 Drosophila anceps | reverse complement strand
AAAAAGTTTTGTCACAGGCACAGGAAAAATCACGCGGTAGTACCAACAATCACGTAGGTGACAGCTTCTCGTACTCCAACTCCTAGACACGCCCAGTAATCTCATAAATAATTTTTAGCTAAAAAACTTGAGTGAAGCAGAGGAGCTCAGCAATGGAGTGAAATTAATTTTTGATGTGCGCTTGGTAAGGCAATCATGTGCCGCAGTCGGTGTGCCCTGTAAGTGATATCAATGTTTCAAGCTCCAACCTTACAAATTAGAGGCAATGTCAATGCCAAATATACAGAGAGCCCAACCCTGGCCTTCAGCAAGGCCCACAGCCTCGGACAACTTTTGTTCAATTGATTTGACGATGGCTTCGACGCCATCTCTCTTTAGGGAAGCTACGCTCTACATTTGGCCACCCCCTCGATCTGCCAGTTATTTTCGGTATGGAAATTAATTAAAAAAGTTTTTAATCAGCTTTCGAATGTGTCAATGTTCCACATAAAAGACTTAGATTGGCGTTCCAATTCTTCTCGCTGCTGCCGTTAAGTGTCCAAGTGCGAACCATATTTGGCTGCAAAGTTGATTAACTACTAGGTAGAGCTTCTTCCATCTTCAATATAAATAATTCAAATAAAATTAAATATTTTACTGGAATATGTCACGTATTATCAACTATAAACATTATATTCTGGCTTGATGTTTATTTAAAATTCTCTAATTTTATGACTTGAATGGGTTTTATTATCTTAGTAGCTGCAAGCGTTGCACTTTCTTAGCATCTGTACAAGTTGCAGGCTGAAAGATGGATGGAAAGCCAAAAGTCGCTTGCATAAAACCAATATACTTTCATATCCTTTATGTTGAGTCTCATGGAACACCTTTTACTTTTCCGCATGAGCTTGTATGTCAGTATCTGTGCCATGTGTTCGTTGATAAAAGTTTTAATTTATGTCAAAAGCTTTTGCCAAGAATTTTAATATGCGCACAATTTTTGCAAAGTTGTCTTTGTCACTTATGTACTTGGGTATCCTTTCTATCCTGAGCAGACTGTCAGTGCCACGAGCTTTTAAATTCCAAGCCATCGAATTCTTTGGGAGAGTGCTCTGAATATTGCAGCTTACGTTAAGTTGCCTTTATCGTTGCTGCTACGCTAAATTCTTAAAAAAGCAAGTTAAAATAAGTAATAAACGCACAATTTATATATATAAATATATAAATTTATTACTGAATCTCGATACGGTTTTTAAGCGATAACTATTACCGTTCAATTGTTATCGATCAAAAACCGTATCGAGATTCAGTAATAAATTTATTTCTCGTCTATGGAGCTTGAGTCTCTAAATTTTGCGTTTAGTTTTATGTGTTTTATACAATTTTGATTTTTGTTATATTTTGGATACCACGCCCCCTTTCACCCCAATTCGCAAAAAGACTTGTGTACTGGAGACTTGTGGTTTGGCAAAAATATACAGTGGGCCCAAAAAGTGTTGGCACACCAACAATTATAAAGTTTAAGCACTTATACCTTTGTTCCATTGGGGTTGCAAAAAAAAAAAGATAAAGTGATTATACTCGTATATATATTAACTTTCATTTATTAAAAAAAAAAACATTTTAACTATTTTCCACTAGATATACTATATTTTCTTAAAAAAAAAGGCACAAATTAACGCCAAAAAAGTATTGTGTACTGGAGACTTGTGGTTTGGTAAAAATATACAGTGGGCCCAAAAAGTGTTGGCACACCAACAATTATAAAGTTTAAGCACTTATACCTTTGTTCCATTGGGGTTGCAAAAAAAAAAGATAAAGTGATTATGCTCGTATATATATTAACTTTCAATTATTAAAAAAAAAAAACATTTTAACTATTTTCCACTAGATATACTATATTTTCTTAAAAAAAAGGCACAAATTAACGCCAAAAAAGTATTGGCACTCTTCAAAAAAGTAGCTATAAAATCATCAAAAAATAACTTTAATTTAGGATTAATATTTTGTGGGGCCACCTTTGGCCTCAATATCGGCTTGGAGGCGTCTCTCCTCATGCTTCCAACCAATTTGGCTGTCTCCTGCGATGATATTTTATCCCATTCGGTACTAAGTGCCATTTTTAGGGAATTCTTGGAGGTAAATTGATGGGTCCTTATTTTTTTATTTAAAATGGCCCACACGTGCTCAATGGGATTAAGATCCGGTGATTGCGAAGGAGTTTTGAGCTGATTACAGTGGTAAATCAGCCATTCCTACACTCAATACGATGAGTGTTTGGGATCGTTATCTTGTTGGAACAGCCACTGGGTTCCATTAAGGCGCAACTTGTCCACACTGTTGGCCAAATTGTTCTTGAAAATATCGAGGAAACCATATTAATCCATGATTCCATCGATAAAAGCGAGGTGGCCAACTCCAGATGCCACACAACATCCCCACACCATCACGTTTCCACCGCCGTGTTTTATAGTTTTGCGGAGATTCTTCTCCTCAAGCTCTTTCTTGGCTTTGCGCCACACTTTTTGGCTGACATCAGACCCAAAAAGGTTGAACTTGGACTCATCACTGAAAATTACATTGTTCCAGAATGAGTCCGGCTGGCCAACGTATTTTTTTAGCAAAATTCAGCCTCTTCGCCTTATTTTGTTTTGAAATAAAAGGCTTACGCCGCGGAACTCTGCCATGATACCCAGCCCTATTCAGTGTATTTCGCAAGGTTTGTGGTCAAAACTTGTCTTCAAAAGAATCTTGCAGCTCCTGGCACAGTTTAACTGCAGACTGCGTCGGCTTCCCGCTCACAGTAGCCACAATAGGCCTTTACTGGCGTGGGTTAAATTTTTTGCGACGCCCAGATCGGCTGTTTGGTTCCACTTTTCCGCTGGAAACATAATGTTTGATAACATTTCGCATACTCGAGAATGACATATCGACTAGTTTTCCAATTTCCCGATAGGATCTATTGTTGCAGTAGATATTTATTATAGTTTTTTGCGTTTCCAACGAAATTTCTGTTCCTCTGCCCATTTTTAATGATTTATTAGGGATATTAAACGAAAACTGACACTAAACGTATATTTCAGTGCGTATGTGCATAAGAAAAGCACAGAAAAAAACAAAACGAAAAAATAACGGGACTTTACCGTTACAATATACCCAAGCATCAGGCAACACAAGGAAGTGTGCCAATACTTTTTTGGCGTTATCTTGTGCCTTTTTTAGAAAATATATTATATCTAGTAGAAAATAGTTAAAACATTTTTTTTTAATAATTAAATATTAATATATATACAAACATAATCACATTATCTGTTTTTTTGCAGCCCCAATGGAACAAAAGATATAGATGCTTAAACTTTATAATTTTTGGTGTGCCAATACTTTTTGGGCCCAATGTACATACGTATGAATGTCATGATCACACTCTAAAAATATGATTACGAAAGTCGATCTAGAAGAAAATTTACTCAACAAATAAGTTTCCATAATATATATATTTTCGTATATTTTAAAAAAGCAATAAAATGTGTAGATTATATGCTAAAAATTTCATTGAAGTCCATTAGCCATCATAGAAGTTATTAAACAAAGCGTTTTGCCAATTGCCAAAAGCACGTGGCCAGCAGCGCAAGCATTTTTTTACACATGTGCATAACCACATAAAATGTGTGCATTCTCGCATATTCTTAATATCGAAACTGCTTGAATTGCAGTTGAATTATCAGCTGTTACTTTAGTTTTTTTTTTTCAAACATAAAGTGGCAGGCTTCAGTGGATCTCCTAGTTGGGCACCTCCGACTTTCAGAAAATCGATAACTATTACCGTTCAATTGTTATCAATTAAAAACCGTATCGAGATTCATTATTAAATTTATATCTTGTACATCTTCAAAGCTAGAGTCGCCAAATTTTGTATAAAGTTGCATGTGTATTTTATACAATTTTGATTTTTGTTATAATTTGGATACCACGTCCCCCCTTCATCACCAATTCGAAAAAATCGTATTTAAAAAACCTGATACTTATGCTTTGGCAAATATATGCAATGGAATGTGATGATCACGCTCTAAAATTTTATAAGAAAAGACCATGCAGAAGAAAACATATTCAACAAATAAGTTCTCACAAGCGCAGCCGCTGCGTGAACTGCGCAGTTAACAGAACGCTTACTTATGCGTGCGTGTGTATGTGTGTGTGCAAGTGTTGTTTGCTTTGTATGTAATAAATAAATGTTAAATTTTTGAATTATTCAGCTCTTTGCAGGGCTCAGAGTATTTCATAATCGAACTGTCAAGTGCACTTGTTTGATCTTGAGTCAGCCCGAGTATATATTTCAAAATTGAAGCCGCTAAAATCAATAGTACTAAAGATATATATGATAGGTTATTCAAATACAATTTGCCACGCCCACAGTAGGCGTAGATATATAATTTCTTTATGTGATCGTTGAAGAAGCTCTGACGACAAATTCAGGCTTTCCAGCTCTACAAATATAGAAGATACAGTTTTTACCAATTTTCCACGCTCCTCAATAGGCGTAGCTATATCTGCCATATCTTTTGGGATAAACACTTTATAATTCGTGGGTATACACGAGGGTATACACAAGTATGGGCTTTACTATGGAAAATTAATTGTTGAATAACATTTTTCCAGATGGACATTCGTAATAACTTTCGATAATGACATTCATATATGTGTATATACCACAAATCTCTAGGATTTGAAAACGTTTTTTTGCACATTAAAGGGGGAGATAGTATCAAAAATCTCAAAATTATAAAAATCTTTGCTTTCGTTATATGGATATATTTAGTAAGTCTGAAATCTCTAGATCTAACGGTGTACAAGTATCGTTTAAAAAACGAAGTCAAACTCTCGTTTTTTATCGATAAAGAGAAAATGGGATGGGAGTTATCGAAAAAAAAATTATAAACTTTTGCTGCTGTAAGGTTACTTTCCAGCCGGGGCAGATCTCAATCTGACCAGGGTCACTCACAAAACATTTGTAGAGTGCTGGGACGCGGGCTTAAGGGATAGGAATAGGATAGGATAGGATAGGGGGGTTGGTTGGGCTTTCTACACACCTGACCGGGACGTCGCCTCGGTCAGACTATAGGTAAGTTAAGATGGGGCCCCAATGGAGGTAGTACCTCTGGCGAGGAACGTGCACTGCCTTGCAGCCGACGTTCACTCTGCCACGAAGGTTTTCCGGCCGGGGTTTCCCCACACGGCAAGCGTGTTCGTGGCCACGCTACGACTATCGATTAGTAATGGGACTTTAGGCTCTCGACGGAATTTGCCACGTCGATCCGCCAGTATTAGTTACTACTGGGTTAGTCAAAATTAAGAGACGTGGTTGTTCAAGTTAATAACTATTTATTACATTGGCTGCTACTTTAATATGCTACTCTATTCTATGTACGGCCCACCGCTCACTCACGGCTTTTGCTCTTTTCTGCCGTCTCCAACCTTTTCTCTCTACGTTTCTCGTTCACCGTTTTCCAACCTTCTCTGCTTGTATTCGCAAACTTCTCCTATTTTATCCTCGGCTTAAGCCGCCCGTACGCCTCGGCAATTCAACTTCACCACGGCTTACGCTCTTCACCTCAGAGCTTTCACCACGCCGCAGGGTTGCATTGCCGATCGTCATCGTTGCGCGCGCTCAAGCCGCTATTTTGAAACGGCCTTAGCTAAATTCTATTCTCTTCTTCATTTTCGCTCCTTGCGCTCAGCGGACTTATGTGCTATCTTAATATACTTTATGCTTTCTTAACATACTTACGTACTATCTTAAAGTTACATGTAAGGCGGTTCGTCCAGAGGCCTCCTTACACTGCCTATGATATACACGAGTATACATTTTAATTTTCATATCTTTAGCTTTTGTGATTTGCGAGATCGCTGCGTTTATACAGACGGACGGACGGATGGACTGACAGACGGACATGGCGGACATATCGACTCAGCTCGTCGCCTGATCAAGAATATATGTATATACTTTATGGGGTCTGCCACGCCTCATTCTGCCTGTTACATACATTTTCACAAAAAACCTTGATTTCCCGTTTTCAATGGGTTCAGGGTATAAAAAATAGCTGAACAAATTCGAAAGTCACAAGCACGATTGGGGGTACTTTAACCCGTCTTCAGATATAGTGTTCTCTTAGCGTCCATTGAAACTGACAAGTCCATTTAAAATATAGTAAGACTTGAATTTATTATCTAACTTCTAAGCTTTTTAAAATAGCAAAATTGACGAGTGCCAAAACTTTATAGCCTGAGCAATATACTCTGGCCCTTCCTCAATATCGCTCTCTATCTCGGAAGACTCAGTTTTAAACTCAGAAGTTTTGGAATTGCCTTAAGTAGATTGTTTGAAATAGATTGTGAGAATAAAATCGGTTGCCATTTATCAATTCATTGTTAGGTGTCAGTTATATAAATAGTACTTGAATAACAAAGATTTGAATAAGTAAATCAACTTATTTGCTGTGCATGAAGCTTTATCACACAATATCTATAAGAAAGTTGAGCATTCAGGAGCATGCGTAGAGCGAATACGGTTTGTGTACACAGAGTACCTAATGTTACTAAACATACAATTATCTCCGTAAATGTAATTAAATTTGTTCATTTATTTTCAAAAGATTATTATATAATGTAAATTATTTAAAGAATATAAATATAAATCATGAGTTATTTCATTTGGCCAAAAGTAAGTTAATATGAACAAGCTCTCATATATACACCTTGCATAAGCTTATGGCGTTGGCTTTTTAAGTTTCCAACCCGATTCACAAGCTTTCATGAAACTTACGCAGTAAAATGGGTTGTTGTCTAGACATACAAATTACGTTCATAATTTAATAGTCAAAACTGAAACCGATAAGCTTTTGTAAACCAGTAAGCTTTGACAGCTTTGAGTATTGAACAAACATTCTCCAAAAGCATATCTAAAGCTAAAACGATAGTTTCCTTATCGTTCAGGGTAATAGAAACAAAAATGGATTTTGAAAAGCATGAGAGTTTAGTAATTAAAAAAAGCGACTTCAAAAGTTCTAGCGAAGAAAGCTACAAATATAGCAAAGAAAATGATGTCGGTGCCCAAGGAGTTGAAAGGCGGAGTGCCAATAAGTCCTCAAGCAGCATTATGAGTGACTTTGCACACCTTCGCCCGCGGGGCGGTCTGCGTGGCAAGTCTTACTGGCGAGACGTGATTGGCGAGGTGGAGTTTGCCGTACACTGTTTTTCGCAGCCACGCTTACCTGTAATCGACTACTCACTGGTCCTGCCGCCACATCTACGCGAGCGCGTTAAGGAGATCCAATCTTACGGTTACTCAACCTCAGATGATGTTGTCTACATTCGAGATGAGATGCGCGAGGAGCGACCTCATGATTACCAAATAGCCAGTGAGGATAGCCGCGAAGAGGGGCAGGGAGGGGTCCCCCTTGTAAGTAGTGAATACTTTCTGACATTGATTTAGGAAGAATTGATATATGTAAACAATAACTGTATAGATAATGGACCGAAAGAAAGTAGAGGAGCACTTCAGCGAGAGCCAACACTCGGATATAGTGCGCATGGATCATGAGTTTGAGAAATTTGATCTTAGGCTAGATGAGCCAGTAGGTCACACCCATCGAACTGTCGACAAGACCAGCTGGTATGCAAAGTTCTTGTGTGCCAGCCGTGAGGAACGTATTTGCTGGGACTCTCGAGTGGAACGCTCCAAAGCGGGCGATTCTGCGTACACGTTAGACGAACAGGCAGAGAACTTAATGGATGCGGTAATTAGTATATATTGAGTGTGCTTAGCAATGGTCTTATCTTCAACTATATAACAGAGTGCCGAGCGGTTTATTCACTGGCTCAATTCTATTGGTACAATGGATACGTCTATGACACCCGAAAAAGTTAAGAACTTATTTTCAATCAAAGGCGATCGTACACTGCTTGCGTCAGTAAAAACTGATCCCAAGGAAGTTAATGCCATAGCTCAGACAGTAGCCGACAAATGGAACAAGCCTCATGTAAGCTGTCTTACAAAGTTTATAAAACCGTTGACTATCAAAATCAATGTATTTAATAGATGGCGATTGAACTGAAGTACGAAAAACACATAAATGACCATGCGATGCGCGTGACACAAAAACCGCTTCTTAGCGCTTTTGGTCGCACTGTGCCTCTCAAGGATCGCCCTTGGATCAAGCGCTCCGGAGATAAGGTCATCGAAACGGTTTACCCAAATGATCTTCTAACACGCGAAAAGATATTTAAAGGCATAACCCATCTTCGCAGCACCACAGCGCTTATTGATTTTTATTTAAACAATCCAAAATTGGCTCGGCCTCTCTATCTATTACAGGGTGGAGACTTCCAAGAAATGAAAACAAGTGAATCAGTGATGGAAATACCACTTTACGAACATTTGGGCCTGCGCTACTAACAGTGTGTGGCCAGAAAATCTGATTGAACTTATTGCACTTTTGAACGTTATAGAAAAAATTAGAGTTAAAAAAAATTTAGAGTTTAATGCGAGCAGACATTAAATAATCAGTATGTCTGAAAGTTTGGTGCCCAAGCAAAAAGACACAAAGATTTCTATACCTTGAACCCATTGAAAATGGGGAATCAGGGTTTAATGGTTTTGTTAAAATGTATATAACAGGCAGAAGGAGGCATGGTTGAGCTCATAAAGTATATATTTTTTTTGATCAGGACGAAAAGCTGAGTCAATATATCGATGTCTGTCCGTCCATCTCTCTGTCTGTCCATCCGTCCGTATGTGTGAACGTGTTGATCTCAGTACATATAGCAGCTAAAGACTTAGAGACAGATCGAGTTTGTTTCAGAATCGATAACTATTACCGTTCAATTTTTATCGATTAAAAACCGTATCGAGATTCAGTAATAAATTTATGTACCGTGCATCTTCAAAGCTTGCGTTTAGTTTCATTTATATTTTATACAATTTCGATTTTTGTTATATTGTAAGGCGGCCTGTGGACGAACCGCCTTACATGTAAGAGAAGCGTAGGTTACGCAGGGTTTAGGGGATCTCCTAGTCGGACACAGCTGACTAGATTTCTTAATTGTTTTTTTTTTTTTTTCGAAGGTTACTCATATCATTCAACATACATAATATGTGTGCATTCTCGCATATTCTAAAAATCGAAACTGCTTAAATTGATTGAATTGTAGTTGTCCAAGTATTGGTGGTGTTGTTAGCATCGGTGCACGTTGGTCAGAAATCCCAGGTTCGGAACCAGGCGATGACGATATTTTCTTTTTATTTTGATTTTACTTCATTTTCTATGGCATGCTCTTGGGTGCAAGCATAACAGGAACTGAATTTTGAGTATTTACAACCCGACTAACGTACTTCTATGTCTTTTATTATGAATATGAAGAATATTTGAAGCTATCAGAAAGTTTGATACACGCACACATTTGACATGGGAATATCACAGCCATTCAATTTAGCTGCGATAGCTTGTTGAACGGTAAAGCTGACCTCATTATACACGTTCACGAGGCAAAAGTATATAGATGATGTCTCAAGCCATTTCGCGAGTATTGAAGTTACATACTTTAAAATCGTTATATATATTCTTGTACAGATAATATATACTATCTACGCCTTTTGGTGGCAGGATCTTTAAATAAAGGTATATTACTGTTAGCAGCCTCCACACAGACGCCTAAAAATTATGTGGTGCGCCAATTGGGGTGAAGCAAATCCGCAATTATATGTATTGTAATAAATTTAACTGTTTTCAGGCCAACGAGTATTGGTCAGTCAGGCTGACAAGGTTCTTGCTTGTGTTTTGTATCACATATACTAGTTCGATTGGCATGCGGCTTTGCAAATATGTCTTGCTTAGCTTACAAACGCAGAGTCTTTGAGCTTGGACAGCAGTGGGTAGGAAATCAAAGGGTTTCCCGCCAATTGAACAAAGTTTCTTGTTCGTTGATTTACGTGACAGACGTCTTCAGAACGTGATAGAAAGCTTGTGCACACAACCAAATGAATTTTAGCATGACAGTAATCAGCAAAATTAAACAATATTCGCTCCCATCAACGGAGTACTGAAGGAAGGACTGTCTTGAATATGTCAGTGAATTGAAGTAAAGTGCTTTGAGTATTATACAGATGGAATGTAATTAAAAAAGAGAATTAAATATTTTGCAGTTCATTGAAAACATTTGGACTCGAAAGACGGACACAGCTGATTGATAAGGGTAACAGAGAATACACACTATTCTGCTTGCCAATGCTCGACTTGTTTACTCTATTGATGATGTCTATCATGTGGTTTGCTCACTTAGCTGCCACCAAGCAAAACACTGTGTAGCCCTACACGTCTATTATGCAGTGGTTGGGTGACTGCATGGTTGGGTGGCTGACTAACCATCATGTATTTTTTCACATGTGAAATAGCCGCAAGACCCAAGACTGACGGTTGACGACTTAGTGACCAACTCAGTGATCAAAAGAATAACCGAGCTGTGGTTAATCAAATAATCAAAATGCATTTATCCATATCATTCTGTGATGTCGCAGCTATTTACTTTTGAAAGAATCGAAGAACCACTCAAGCGTAAGATACATGTATGTATATAAAACCTTGTTGCCAGAAATATGGTGTTCGCTCAAACAAAAAACAAAAACTTACTGATCAAGTTGAGACAAAAAATAGAAAATGATTTTTTTCCCTATAGCCGACAATTATTAAAAAAAAAATAAATAAAATTCTAAGACTGAACTTAATTTAATTTATTTTAATCAAAATTTGTTTAACGCCAATAGGAAATCGTGACTCTCACGCGACAAAAACAATGGCCGCTTCAAAAATTGGAAAACTAATATTCAAGTTAGACCTATTTCAGTTTCCAGATGAAATCATTTCAGAATCGAGGCGCTTTTAATGAAATGAAATGAGTGTTTATCGATGTTAAAAAGAAAGAAACATCTGATAAAAAATACTACAGTTGCACTTCATTAAATCGCATTATAACTATATTATCGCATTATATTTACTATAATGATAAAGGGTCACATAACATTGGTGGGTAAAATGACAATGTTTTTCTATTGAAACTTTTGAGTGTTGACCGATAATTTAGCTTGTTACAAATTAAATAATACAGGTGAGTCTGAAAAAACACCCGTGTTAGAGTCATACAAATTTCAAGAGATCTATTTTCGGAATTAAGTGAATATTTCGATAGTCCGAATCAATACGCTTCCAAAAAGGTATACAGCCAAGTTGAATGAAAAATACTCCATATTGAAATAGAAAGTTTTGAATTTTAATTCATAGTCATAGAATGATATATGTATGTATGTAGGGCCAAAAATACCCGAATTAGAGTTAAAGTACCTCTTTCAAAAGCTGAAAGCCCGTCAAAAATGTGTTGAGTTGTATTGCTTGTGTGTTATAGTAATTCATTCAAATCAATTGTCAAAAAATTGGAGGTAAAGCTATATGTAGGCCGATCGACTTGAATATATAAGCAATTTTAGGAAAGCATTTGAGCTTCAATTAACTGCGGTAAAGCTGTGGTATCAGAAGTGAAATTAAAGGAACCAAATTGAAAAGCCAGCAACACTTGTGAAATAAACCTGCACATAAACATACACATGCATATGTACCTTTCATACACCTGCCAATGTCTGAAAACATTTATGACGCTGAATCACTGAATGAGTGACTTGCAGCCTGTTAAACCGAGAAAACGGCTTTCAGTTAAATATATATCGCACCGACACCGATTTCAGTTGCAAACAATAGCGCTAACTGGCAGGCAGACTGCTACCCAGCAAAGTTTCGATGGATACCGCTAAGTACACTGACTTCTTGCAACAGTATGCAACATCAAGGCAAATGTTTTTAATATTTTGACAAATATATTTAAATAGAATCCAATTTTATTTACTTAATTTAAATGTTGATATGACAGTATTTAGATTTATCTAACATATTAAAATTAAAATTACTTAATAAGTTTTCCGTCCTCGTAACGGGCCAGCTTAGCAAAGTATATGAAAAATTTGTATAGAAGTTTTAAATTAGTATTGTCATATTATTTTAAATTAGTATTGTAATACTATTTTATAAAAAAAAAATTTTTTTGTTTCCATCATTTAACTTTTCAGACAGAACGAAGCTGATGAGGGCATTCGGAGTTCATGATAATTGTTTGTTCGTCTGCTATTCTGCCATTCTGTGTTGTTTGATTTTTGTACTTTTGTCTTATTGAGTAGTAGTTGGTCTGCGCATTTTTCAATTTATATAAACAAAACATTTTAATTTCAGAAATTTAATTAAACAGCGCTATGATAACATAGCTGCCGCTTATTGTTGAGGCTGGCATTGACGAGCACTGTGCCAATCAGCAGCAGAGAGCCATGAGTCAATAAATAACTGAACGTCCTCATTTAAAAGTGTACTGCATTTATATGTCAACTACTCTGCAGCAACTTTAGTTGAAACTTATTCTATAAGCCGCCTACTGGACATTAGAGCTATTTACCTTCAATAATATCACATTTGACATGCTTCGGCATTTAAAGGCCTAAAGAGCGATACCCTCTGCTCAGTGTAATATCGCATGATCACATTTATGGATCTATTTGATATCGATATTTCAGATATGCATATGTCTATCTATATTAATCTTTAAGTTTAAGCTTTATGGCTTGAGAATACTTTGAAAATTGAATAGTTTCTAATCGCCCTCAACAACTACAATTGACCCTTCTAATCCCCCGGTATAGGTAAGTGTGAAAGCTGTGTAAACCACCCCAACACTTCGTTCGTTGATATTGATTGGGGGCGTCCTTTTGCAAAACCCTTTGGACAAGGGCATAGAAGATTTGGTATGCACCAGTAAGTTAGACACATGTTAGCTATAAAGGCCGGTAAAGCTTTCACTTAATTAATTACCAAACAGAAAGATAAACTTCAAAGCGTTTTAGACTGCACACATCAATTTACTCCGAGGTGTTGTTTACCAAGCATGGCTGCTATTTATGCTGTCTTACACTCAAGTGCACAAAGAACAGCGCTGTATGCTTGGGTTCACGAGAGCGAGGCAAATCCATTTACTCATAATTCATTTATTCCTATATTTAGATCTGTGCACCCGTTTTTTTCCTATTCCGCGCTTGTCCACGCGCCACACACGCACAGCGGGCGATGTCCACACGTGAATATTCGGCAACATGTGTTAGCTATGGCATCGAATTAGGGGATGTTTCAAAAGCATTTTAACAAGCTGTATTGTTTAATACAGCCACATACGTTTCTTTCCGCATGTTGTAGAAGTAATCCCTCGAACTTATAAGGGGGACAATAATGAAACATTATAGAATTTTAAACAGAAAGGTGAGCTCTGCCTTCATTAGAAAATTTTGCCAAACGTACACTTTGCAGTAAAAATGGTCTGTCAGCAAAAATAAGAAGAAAAAGAAACATTTTTAGCTACGTAATAAGATTTAAAAAACGTAGAAACTAAAAGATATCGACGGTAAATGCAATAATGAATTTTGCGGTTGTTTTGCACATGACCAGGTAACATCCACAAAGGCAACAGCAGAGACACCATTTGATGAGTTTATTGCATGTTACTGCCTGTCGGCTGGGCCCTGGCCCAAACCCGGACCCGGACCCGGGCCGCTAACAAAGTCACAACGCCAGTAACAACAACCAAGGCCATTGCTTTTAACGTTAATTTATGCAACTTTTGTCAAACGCATCGTGTTTGCTCGTTGTTCGTTGTTTGCATACGCTTTGTTGCCGCTTCACAGTAGCCGATGGGGCCCGGTTTGAGTTGGGTGTTCTCATATGGCCTGTCGGCTGCAGCAACGGCGTAGGCCTTGAAAGCCACTGATTGTCGCAGCTTGCTGTGCTGTTGTCTCTTCCACTAGCTTATAAAATTGTGCGTATGTACACAAAGGTGTCATTTTGTGGGCATGTTCCCGGATGCACATCCGCAGACTGAAGACCAAAGTAACATGTAAAAAAAAACAAGACAAAATAAAAGAGAAACAACAATATCAACTAAAATTCAATAAATCGTCTCCTCGCAGAAAGTTCAATTACGATTTTTTAGCCTGCGAAAAGTTAAAGACTCTGAAAATGCAAAAAACTCGTAGAAACGAGTCAGAAATTATCTTTAGGCTTCAACAGCACAATCTATTAAATTCCCCAACCAAATGCCTAGACTATTTTTATTTTCTACTACCACTACAACTTCTATATGTTATGTACACATATGGTCAGGTTTTTATATGGGAACATAGTAATAGGAAATGAAAAAAGTCACACTTAAATTAATTGTTTCAAAATAAACATGCAGGGCTTCTTTTCCACGGCCGCATGTAATGATACTGCGATAATAATATCTTATTCACCTTGGCAAGTGAAATTTGTGGAAATGTGGTGGCATCGACTCAAAGCAGTAGCGCAACATGTGTGGGTTTTGCTTGTATAATGCGCGTTGTCCTTTCGTGCCATGACAGTGTGCGTATTTATTTCTCCTGCATGTCGTGCTATGTGCGATAAGGTGTGAGCACATCATCGTGCAGCTGGGGAAATCGTGCTAAAGGGGAACAAATATCGTCCGAAGCCCAATGACATATCTGCGCCTTGAATTTCTCTATAATTTCATTCCGATAATGTACAAGTGCGCATGCCTGTGGCCGTACGCACGGTGGGGTCGTGGGTCATTGTTTTCCGCAGAACCTGTTGCTAAAGAGTGAGCAACAGTTTAGAGTTGAACAATATATATCTATAGTGGTGAGTTGCGCAGTTTTTCGCACTGAAGAAGGAGCTGCAGCAACAGGCTGTACCGGCAACAGGCGGCCTGCAACAGTATGCGGCACATTGGTGGATGGTAATGCAAAATAACAATCTTAAAGCACTTTCCCCTTAAAAGTCTGCGATTCGAGATGCGACCGATACCCGAACAAAATCTATGAAATATTCGACATATTGAAAATAAGCATTCAAGAATCCTCTCAGCCATTCCGATATGCATATGAATGCCATGACACTTTGACTTTGATTTTGTCTATCGTCTAACTGAATTATCTGATGAAAATTTGAATTGACATCTAATGGTTCGGCACCACTGTAAGGGCATAGGGAATTGTCGCTGTCTGATTCATAACCATTTCCCCTAATGTAGGCTCAAGCCGAAGACGCATCAAAAGCAACAACGTAACGTCACCAGCTTTCAGCTCAATTTGGAATAGAGAAAACGAAAACTTCGTATTGTTTCTAGCAATGGCGATGGCGACATTGCGACCCTTCAAAGACAGTTGAGTGTATGACTACAACTAAATGGCTTATGTGGGTGTGATTCTATTTATTAGAGATACTCCTGCAGAATTCTTTCAAATATGATTACGCTATATGAAGCCTACAGCAAGCAAGAATTGTTCTCCCTTACGACCAGGTGTGCAAAATACAGGGAAGAAAAAACAGAGTCGCTGTTACGCGAAATGAATAAGGGATAAATATTTTTATAAGTTTATCACGCCTGAATTTCAGGCTGGGTTGCTGGCTAACTAAGCTGCTTTTCGCACACACTTATATAAAATAAATCCTGATTGTTGCGGAAACGGATGTGTCATGTGGTATATACACATATACCGACGTTTATAAATAAAGCTTGCATACATATATATATATACATATATATATATACATATATATATATATATATATATATATATATATATATATATATATATATATATATATATATATATATATATATATATATATATATATATATATATATATATATATATATATATATATATATATATATATATATATATATATATATATATATATATATATATATATATATATATATATATATATATATATATATATATATAGTGTATGTGTGTATAAGTAACGGATACATATATATGTATATGCTCGTGTTCATGTGCTCCCGAAGTGTCTCCTGCCAGTTGAATTTGGGTGGCGAAATGGTGCAACAGGCTGGAAAAAGCATAACGAGCCGAAGTTTGCTGATGTGCCGAAGTCAGTCTGTGTTTTTAGATAACACAGTGAATATTTATGAATCTGCTTATGTATGTCTACACTCACACATTACACATACATATGTCCATCGGTAGACTTTACGATTTTATTCAGAGGCTGCATTTGTATTCCAAAATACCAATTGAATTTAACATGCAATAAATATAAATATATTTGCGTTTATAAATATGTGGGTGTGTCGACTCGTATTTATTTTCACCATCTTCGTATTTTTTCAATTTTTCAAAAAGCTCTTGTTTTTTTTTTTGCTCTGACCTCATCTGCACACACCCTCCTCGTACAGTGCGATGTTCCGTCGGTTCATGTGCTGTGCTCCATAACGACAAATGCGTCTCCGTCATTGCTGTTGCCACTGCGTCCGCCTGTTTCGCAGTGCCTAGTACAGCCGGTAATATATACTAACGCACACACACAGACACACACACACACACACACACACACACACACACACATTAATACATTAAATTCAACATAGGAAACGAACAACGCGCTAGCCGGCGATGAGTCTGTGTATCTAAAGCTGCAGAATGCACGGCTCAGTCGTTTAACTGCCGCATCCCAAGGCAGTTTAGCGCGCTCCCAACGCAATACAAAGCACAAAAGACATTAACGTCTTATTCCTCCGTTTCATCTTCTGCACTGAGTGAAGCTGCCGAGCCATCAAAGTCAATGTGCTAATACTATATATTTTAGATGCAACTCTTTTGAATGTGTGAATCAAATTATAAGTTTTATTTGTCCTTATTTTTTGTGCTTTTTTTATGTGAAGTGAGCCCCGCATTTAACAAGACAAATATGCACATAAACACATAATCATATATCTATCAGTACAATCTTTACATAGGTGCTCAAAACTATGAGGTAAATGTGCAATCCATTATTATGCATATATATACATATATATATATATATATATATATATATATATATATATATATATATATATATATATATATATATATATATATATATATATATATATATATATATATATATATATATATATATATATATATATATATATATATATATATATATATATATATATATATATATATATATATATATATATATATATATATATATATATATATATATATATATATATATATATATATATATATATATATATATATATATATATATATATATATATATATATATATATATATATATATATATATATATATATATATATATATATATATATATATATATATATATATATATATATATATATATATATATATATACATATAAAAAAATATATATATATATATAAAAAAAAAACAAAAAACTGTCGCCTAGCTTAGATGTTCAAGCTAGACACTTAAAATATATACTCGTGGATAACATACGCAGTACAAGTTTATCATTTTTTTCAATAACTCATTCCATTTCCTCTTTATCGATAAAAATCCGTAATTTGAGATCGTTTTTTATGCGTAACTTCTATACCAAGGTACACCGCCAACCATCCAGCCAGCCATTCCTCCAGCCAGTCAGCTAACCAACCAGCCATTTCTTCAATATGGCAACGATCATTCGCACCATAGGACGCAAAGAGCTGACCTCCTACTGCCAACAGCACGGAACACAGTCTGGTTCTGCTCCTTAGCAAACAGTTTGCTTTTCGCCAAGTTAAATGCAATTATATCCGAGCCATGCATGCTGCGTTCATCGGTTAGCATATACTTTATCCATGATTTAGCATTCTTTCTCGATTTAGCCATTTTTGCGTCTGTCCTTGTATTACACATACATAATATACATATATATATATATATATATATATATATATATTATATGTATATATATATATATATATATATATATATATATATATATATATATATATATATATATATATATATATATATATATATATATATATATATATATATATATATATATATATATATATATATATATATATATATATATATATATATATATATATATATATATATATATATATATATATATATATATATATATATATATATGTATATTGTATACTGTATGTACACAATATACATACACAAATATTTTTTGTGCTGCTACCTATATGATTGTCCTTTTAACTATAGCGCTTTTTAGCTTTTGCGGCGAATTGCAGCACCATCGCCAGCGCTCTTTAAAAAAACGAAGCGTAGTGGAAGAAACAAGGATACAATTTTTACGAAGTACGCTTTGAATGACCTTTCCGCTAACTAGTCTCGGTCTTGGACTCAGTCAGTGCAGTGGCAGCAATAATCGCCAACGATGTCATCAATGCCGTTACCATCACATCGCATTTAAGGATGCATGACTCGAAAGTCATGAATGCCGCAATTTAAATGGATTTATGCATTTGCTCATAAGAGCACTCTCTCTCTCTCTTTGTCTCCATCTTTCTCTCTCTCTCTCTCTCTCTCTCTCTCTGTGTCTTGAACTTAGTGACTTCTTCCTTCTTACCTTTACTACCCTGCGCCAACACCTTTCACATAAATATAAGTGGATTTATGATAACATAAAGCACAGAGAAGATGTGTGCTTGATCTGGAACTTGAACTTGAACTTTCTTATGGCCAACTTATCATTCCGGTGGGAAATTCATTTTGGAATGAATATGTTTACTAGCATCAGAAGTGTTTGCGTAACAATGGGTAAACCAATTCTAAAAACCATTGCGGCTATCAGATTTGGAGTCCCAACGCAACAATCAATAGTAGGAAACTAAATATTCTATACTTTTGGCATCAATTAAAACAGAAACGCGAGTTAGAGTACTACAGTTTCGGGAACATCTGTCCCGGCGCAGTATTTTGTCTTGACAGTTTCTATTCTTTGACATTGTTAATAAAGGGTAGGCCACTGTTGAAATTCCGTCATAGCATTAAAAGTAATTAACATTTTCTTGAGCCTTTGGGCAAAATAAAAAAAAAAGAAAACTTCACTTGCGACGTCGACTACTTGCCCTATTAAGTGTTTCATACACTATAGATTCTAAGATTAAAACTAATGTTTAAAAATGCAGAGATTGACGAAAAACCAGAGCTTACATTTGACATAGATTGGATTTTGTCAAAATTTTATGAACTTCTGCCTTTAGGCACACAAAAAAAAACATGATTGACCTGAAAATTGATTAAATTTTGAAATAATTTTTATTGGTTGTTATTTTGCTTAATATCATGTCCAATATTAAAATGAGAAAAACGATTTGCCAGCTCTGTGATGAGCCGACGTTCTTCTTTTATATAAAGTAAATTTATGCGCTTAGCACAGCATCTCCTCCCGTTGGGCTGTGCCTGCATACCGGACGTTAGCTGCAAGTGGGTTTTAAGCAAAAACTAATTAAAAGTTGTAAGACATTTTTTGCTCAGTTTTATTTCGTTTCGTTTCGTTTAGGTAGCACCACCTGCCGTAAGATGCGTACAGACACACACACATAAAAATAAAAATGGCAATGCGCAGCGGCATTGCGTATTGTTTATTATTTACCGTTTCACTCTGACACCAACGCAGTGGCAATATGAATGACGCCGACTACGACTACGATGCGACACGACGCGCCGCGGCACCGCGGCAGCAGCTGAAAAAGATACGCTTCACTTTTACCAGCAGACCCGACTCTGACTCCAACTCCGTCTCCAACACCGACTTAATCTTCAAAAATGGTTTTTGTTGTAGCTCATGAAGTTACTTGAACGAACATTTACACTTAAAGCTGCAAATAAACAACATTTTCAGTTGCTTATAATAGATGGAAGATAAAAGCGCGAATATCCTTTCCGACAATGGAAATAGAAATGGATGTGGACTGCCTCGATTCACTTGATTGACTTGATAACCGATTCCCTTAACCTCATCAACAATATTTGCTTTTCTATAGAAAAAATCCTTGACGTGAAAGATATTCTCTGGTCGACTTGAATATGTGAGAGCATGCAAGATTCGATGCAGCGAATGCAAATTTACTTCTAACATTTTTTGAGTGTTCATTTTGTTAACTTTATCCATCAGCCAGGGCAGTCGACTATGACGCAGGTGGCAAATGAAATTGAAAATCTAGCTACCTTCTTCCTTATCCCATCAAACCATTCAAATGGCTAAAAAAGACATCGTTTTTGTGCACATGGCAAAAGTAAGCTTTTCCGTCTTTACAGATTTGGTAAATTCCTGATCAGTTCCATCACCCGAGTCGATCTTGTGTTGTCTAAAGCTAGAGAGATAACTAAGCTAGCCAAACAAGCTTTTTAAAGTTCAACAAATATTGCCTTTAAGCAATCGAATAACAATTAATTAATATATAAATAATTAAACCTCAAACTATTATTAGATAACTAAAAATCGAATTTATACGCTCTGGTTAAGTCCTCCTACAATATATTAAAATCTTTTCTTGCTGCATTACTTCTTTCTCTTCAAAGCATCCCATTTGTAAAATATGCAAGCTATATTTAAAATTCTTAGTGATTCGTAATGCAATTGAAAACATAATATTAGGTAAGAAAATGTCAATTACTAAGCCCAAAGCATAAACAGAATTTTAACTTAACTTACCAAAATTATTTTTCGATCTCCTATACTTTCTAATGCATTAAATCCGGAAATAAATGAGTCATAATGTTAAAGACAAACCTTTGAGAAATGACTGTGACCAGAACAGTCAGCTCTTACCTAGTAAGAAGAGTGCTACAGAAATAAATTTCAAAATTCGATTCAGTGTGTTGAGTTATTAAAATTATTGTGCCTGTTGATGACATTGATTTTTATACCATTACTCCAAGTCGTAATAGATGTAACATACAAATATTTAAAATGTTTTTGTTTTTTTGGGGACAAATCTTTTTTTACTTCACGGAAATTCGCTCATAATCTTACCTAGTGCTAAAACGGATTTAACATGCTCACCCCCAAAGTGAGCAAAAAGAATTAAAACGCTTGACCTCAGCAGATCAAGCAAGCCAACTTTGTCCGGAGTGCTTTGTTAATAAACGTGACATATATCTCGGCTACTAAAAATTTTTACCGTACACACATACATACACATAATCAGCCGCAACAACTACAACAGACAACAACAAGTGAACAAGCAGTCAAGGACTCGGCAAAGATGTTCGGTTTCAAAGTCTAAGACAGGTCAAGTGTGTCCACTGTGGGGCGGGGGGAGCAAGCTAAAAGCTAAGAAAACCTTAAAATCTACATAAATCATGTTGGGCAAGCTTTCAGATAACTCACACGAAATTTAATTTATATATTATAAGCACGTACACTTTGCTAAAAATCGTGTATAATCGGACTAGGTGTGTTTGCAGGGCAACATAATTTAATTAAATTCTAATTTCGATTTTAAGCTAGAAGTAAAATCTAATAAATATTTGAAGTCTACTCTGTTTTAGCCATTGCAATACAAATTATAGCTGTGTATGATTCTATGTAACAACTTGAGTTATACTAAAGATTTTCCAAAGGAAAAGTTAATCAGGTATCATCTACTCAGGAAGTTATTACATTCGAGCTACTTTTTGTGCACACAGAGCATGTGTTAACAAGAACAAGCTTGAATATTATTCTTAAGCCTGTTGCTGAACTTTACAATTGTCAAACGATTCGATTCACGTAATTTAAAGTTACGTGAAGTAGAGAATTCTTCTACTTAGGCGGCGCAGTGCTGGCAGCAGAAATCGCTCAGCAAGCAAATACATATTCCTCTATATGATCAAAGACTATGAATATGATTTTCCTCAAATTGTAGATTCAATTTATATTCATAAACACATATATACATATGCATATACATATACATCTTTTCTATTTCCGTGCATGCTACATTCGCACAATAAATAACATTTCACGGAGTATTTCACATTTACATACAGCATTTACGCAAGTATTAGTCTTCTCCGGACGTTTTTTATGTGAAACTTTTGATATGTTTTTGCTTATATACTCTTAATTTATGATTACTTGTTTAAAAGGTGTACATATAAGTAACTTCCGCCACATGTAGAGCACTTCTTGCGATTTAATGTTGCATTTTAGCGACTGACATATGAACATGATTGTAGAGTACGAGGAAGGAGCACTTCTTGCCCATTAAATAGCAAACTGACAAAAAGAGTGCTAGAAAATCAAATCAAAGTCATCCACGGCCACACAATTTTAATAATCTCACGTGTGCACGTGTTACAAATTACGAAAATAAAATCATGTATCGAATGACTATATAAGGAAATTTGAGCTGCTAAATAGAAGGCAAATCCGACTAGCGAAGTCGACGTTCAACTCAAATCGTTTGCATGGCACTTTTGCTAACGATTTTCATAATCACAAACACAATTAGAATTCGTTCCCAATTTGCTCCACCGCAAACAAAAGAAGACAACTATATTGAATTTGGCTCTGTCTGTTCAATGATAGTCTTAAACTCGTGTTGAAACCTTGCTTACCAACACATCGCATAATCTATTATTTAATGTCTTTGCAGCTGAAACATTGCAGGACATCAGATTAGAGTCTGATCACATTTATGAACTCAAATCACACTTTCGCTTGTCCAGACGGCGAGACATTTGAACGGAAGTCACTTAATTTCAGTTCATTTTACGCGTTTAAAATTCATATCCGTTTGAGCCGTATATTCAAGGGTTGCTCTTCTAATAGCTAGGGTCACAAGTGTTTAACGGCGATGGCGATGCCGATATCGATACTGTAGTCTAAAAACATAATATTCCTTTCGTACACAAAAATTAGATTCATATTTTTGAATAGGTTTTGAATAGGTTTTGAATAGTTATCTGGGTATTTAACTACGTATCAGCTCCATTTTCATTCTATATATGATGGTTAATGGATTTCAATGAAATTTTCAGCATTTAATCTACATATTTTAATGCTTATTTACAACATATGAATATATATGTATATGCAAGCAACAAATGCACACACATATACACACGCGTCAGCACGCGCTCTGCTTACTGCGAAGTTTACGCAGCGGCTGCGCTTGGGCTGCAGTGTTGGGGCTATATTATGGAAACTTATTAGTTGAATAAATTTGATCGTGATCATGACATTCATATGTATATATTTGCCAAAGCACAAGTCTCTAGTATTTAAAATACGTTTTTTGCAAATTTGGGCGGAAGGGGACGTGGTATCCAAAATATAACAAAAATCAAAATTGTATAAAACACACAGCGTTGCCAAATTTTGCATTTAGTTTAACTAAATGCATAATTTGGCAACTCTAGCTAAAAAGATGTACGAAATATAAATTTACTACTGCATCTCGATATTTAATCGATAATAATTAAACGGTAATAGTTATCGAATTTTTGAAACAAACTCGATCTGTGAGTGCTATACACGAACCTACAAAAAAAAATTCAAGTCTCTAGCTGTTATATGTTCTGAGACGCGTTCACACATACGGAAGGACAGACGAACAGACGGACAGACGGACGGACAGATGGACAGATGGAAATAGCTACGTTTTCTTCTGCCAGTTACATACATTTTCATAAAACCATTACACCCCGATTTTCCATTTTCAATAGGTTCAGGGTGTAAAAAAATACAAAACAAGTACGAAAATTTTAGCCGGGGTGCCCGACCAACAGATACCCTGAACCGTGAATGATCTCAGTTTTTAAGTATTCGCTGTTATAAATTTATAATCAGAATAAAAATTGTAATGTTATAAAAATTTTCGACTAACAAAAAGTAGCAGCTGAAAGTTCTTAAAATATATGAGAATTATATGTGGCCACGGGGCTTTGCGAGTTGGCGTTCTTCTTCTTCATTCTTTTGAACATTTGTCTAATTAAAGGAAATGGAAACTCTTATCCTATATTATCAAATTAACTTCAATTTAATGAATGCAACGAAAACCGAAATTGTATAAAATTTAAATGAAACTAAATGCATATTTGGCTACTCTAGCTCCAAAGACGTACGAGATATGATTTTATAACTGTATTTCGTTAAGGTTTTTAATCGATAACAATTAAACGATAATAGTTATCAATTTATACAAAAGAATGATCTAGCTCTTATAGGATCTGAGGCCGACGCGTTCATACATACGGACGGACGGTATATTAACTCAGCTCGTCGCTCTGATCAGAAATATATACCTTATGGGGTCTGTCGCGCCTCCTTCTGCCTGTTACATACATTTTCACAAAAACATTATACCCTGATTTCCCATTTTCAATGGGTTCAGGGTATAAAAAGTTGTGGCTACTGCTTGTGTAGTCTGTACTATCGTTCTTTGGTATTAATCCCATTTTAATAAACTCCACTTGTGAAAGTTTTTAATCACTTCGTAAATGTTGTCAAACATGTCTGCACTCTTTTAAGCAGTTCGCAGCTAAAGTAAAACAGCTAATCCAAAAGCTTCGTACCCTGATAGTTGCTGTAAATTTCAGCTTTTGACAATAAGCTTGGACTCAGTGATTTTAAATACATTTTGCAAGTGTCTGAAGAAAATTTATAATAAACTTTAATCAGGGCAAGGAACATAAGGAACAGCCTTTCGCAGAGATTCAACCGCATCCGATTCTTTTAGAATATAATATTCAGGCAGATGTTACATACATTAAATAACTATTCAAAATAAAAAAATCAATGCAAAGCTAAAAAAAAATCAAGTAGGAGTACTGTAGTCAAGATTGCTTGATTACGAAATACCCTGAAACTTACGAAAAGCCGATTTTATATTCATTTTAAAATTCTTTTATACATACACAGCAAACAACGCATGCACACACACCTACATACACACGCACGCACAAGCACGCTCTGCTTACTGCAGTAAGGGCTTTATTGTGGGAACTTATTTGTTCAATAATTTTTCTTGTAGGACTATTGTCAATTAACTTTTAGAATATGATAAGTACATTCATGATGATTACATTGCCAAAGCGCAAGTCTCTAGTATTTGAAATACGTTTTTTGCAAATTTGGGCAGAAGAGGGCGTGGTATCCAAAATCCAAAAATTACAAAATCTTTGAATTCATGACACGGATATGCATAATGATGAACTCTCTAGTTTTAACGGTATATGAGTTACGCTTAAAAAACGAAGTAAAATTATCGATTTTAACGAAAAAAATTTCAGATGTCTAGCTTTTGTGGCTTACTAGATCACTGCGCTCACACCGGGCATGGCTATATTGACTCAGCTCGTCTTCCTGATCAAGAGTATATGTTTTATGTGGTCTGCCACATTTCCTTCTGTCTGTTACATACATTTTCACAAAAACATTATACCCTGATTTCCCATATTCAATGGGTTCAAAATATGAAAAATAAACTGAGAAGTTTATATTTAAAACAATAAAAAAAATACCCTAGCAAACTTATGGCGTAAAGAGACTTTATTCTTCTTGACTCCTGCAATTTAAATTCCCATGGAACTATATAGAAGAGTTGAAATTGAGTTTTGCAATTAGAGCTATATTGCTCTGACTTATCCTAGATAGCTATCACGGTGCACATCATCTAATTTCAACTAATCTAATAACCCCACAAAATTGATCTGAAAAAGGGCCAAATTGCAGATCTAAAACTTTACTTATGGGTCCTTATCGAATTAATGATATATGGGATAAAAGCTTTTCAACAGATAAATAATGTGAGCTATCTAATTGAGTAGTTTGAAGAGTTTTCTCGCAAAATAAGATAAATGTTATGCAATATTTGCAGTTAAGCACTGCACATTTAATATCAATGGATCTAAGCAAATAGGAAATATAAAATTACATAGCACATGAGCAGATAGACACTTGAACTCCTTTCCTTAAGTATGGGTATTTAGCAGTTGGGTCCCTTAAAATGGAACACTATTAGTTGTTTTAAAGTGGCTTGCGGCTAAAGAAGGATGCCACATATTTTCTTTAATTTCAATGGGGTCTTATAGTTAGGCGTCGTCGCTGCCGTCTGTTACTAAAATGAAATGTGGCAGGTAATTAAGCGGGCGGGATTGTTAAATTATTGCAATTTATAGCACGGAATCCAGGCATCCAGCAGCTCCATGCTCCCCGACAATCTGCTTAAGTTAATGAGATGTTAAAATGGAATCTCTGTCCGTTGGTCGCGCTCAGTTTAGTTTCCCGCACTTTGTGATTGCACATTTTTTCAACAGCTCCTTTGGCACTTTTTCTTCATTTTTTGTTTAGTCGGCGGCATCAAATGCTGCCGGCTAACGGTTTCAAACTGTCTGCTGTCTACACCTAAGTTGCTTAATGACGAAACGATTATTAATATGCGTGGGAGATAGGACTACAGCCGCACAGGCGCTTAAATTGTATCGATTATCGCCATAATTATGCAATGAAAACATGTGTCGTGAGCGCCTCAATAATATCAGCAGGCTGAAACAGGGCAATTTTGAAATAGTAAATGTCTTTCAGCTCTTTTTATCTTTACTAATGGTTGCTATTGAAGAAATACATTTGTTAATTTTATGCAAATGGCTGTAGCGGCCCTAAGCTGCTGAGCAGATGCAACCAGCAGCCAGCAACCAACTACCAGCAGCATAAAAAAGTAGCGCGATAAACTGGAACTAATTTCGTAAACAAGCTTTGAAAAAGGGCACGAGAGTACCAACGTGTTAGGCAACCAAACGCGGACGTTCAAGCCCTCTACCCTTAACCCAGAACAATTCCTGTGTGTGAGTGTGCACTTAACGGGTGATATAGCAGAAGCTTATTTTGAGATGTCCCATGTCGGACCAGTGCACCATTGTCATTGTCATTGCCAGTGCCATTGACAGAACATTTCAAGCATTACTCCTTTTGAGTCTACCAATATTATTTTCTATTCTCAATTCGCTTTGTAATTACTTGAAATTTTCCAACTCATTAGAGAGTTTAGCACATTATATATATTTGTTCTCCTATGACAAAATATGACTCTATTTTTACATTGGCAGGCATGCAGCGAAATTAAATAAGAAATACATTATTATATAATATAATTATAATCAATTTTATATTTATTCATATTTAAGTTAAGTTAAAGCAATGATAAATAAATAAAGCCAAATTCAGTCCTATGAATATTGTTTTCCAGTGTCCTCTTCGACAGGTGACTCAAAAGATTCTCATTGATTTTTCTTACAGAGCCTGGTTGCTTTTGGTCCTATCCATTGCCCATTGACAGACTGGCAACATATCTATAATAGTATTGCTGTTACTTTACTCAGTAGCTATATCGGCGCCATAAACCGAGTATTTCTCTCTACTTATGTTTCTTGGCCGTAGTATGAACATTTAACTAAAGAACTGTAGAATCGTCCAAAATCCTTTATCAGTCGCCGTTATCTTAGCAGCTTAACCCTTAGCTCTCCTAATGCTCAATATATATATGAATCAATTTTCCTCAGAGCTTGACAGGTTTGAAAAACGCACATATAAATATATAAAAGTAAAGCGCATTATCAAAGCCTTTGCTGTCACTGTTACTGTTACTGTTACTGCTGTTACTTGTTACTGTTGTTTTTGTTGTCATTTGCATTGCTTGTCTCCCCTGAATTGTGTTTAAAATCACACGTCAAAGTACATACAATATTGGATGGAGCTTATCTGCAGTAAAGTAAGGTAACTGGAAACAAAGATTAATGTCGTCTGCGCAACATTCCTTGCCCTCTGGCTAGCTCATATTTATATGGAAGGCAGGTTGGCTGCGAAATACGCCGAAAAAAGTGATGAATTTTTATACTTTCACGCTTCGTGAAGTACTGTTGCGTTGCCCTTGCTTTGCTGGCTCTGTCCAGTCAATGGCCCTGACAGCTCCAGCAACAGTTGAAATGGTGAGCGGTGAAACTGCGGCTCACGCAGCGCTGTCGCCGCCATCGTCATGCCCCAGCGCGGTGGGCAGCTTTAAGGTAGATGGGGTAGGCAGTGCACAATTTCCCCGCCGGCACGAGGCTTGGCTCGTGACACTGATTTAGCCGAGCAAGAACGACTGTCATTGTAGGAAGAGGCATCAATAGAGTGCCCACTAGCATTGCTGCTGCTGCTGCTGTTGCCGCCAAAGCCAAACAAGGCAATGCGAGAACGGAACGATAGGTATTTCTCCTACTCTCTCTCGCACATACACACCTATGCAGACCAACACAGAACATACACAAGCACCAACACAACAACACCTACCGCACCAAACTGGCATTCGCGCTCACACTCACGCGACTCGCCCTTGTTCGTGCTCTTTCGGATGCCCAGTCGAATTGGGGGTTGGAAAAACATCGTTGCCGCTAGGCTCGCCGTCGTGTTGGGTTTACTGATGCCCTGTAAAGAGTTTTCATTATAAATGAAAATCAGTTGTTGGCTCATTCAATTGGTGACGTTCAAAGCGGAAGTACATGCCATACGCTTAGTAGCGGTGGGTTTGCTATTCCACTATGTGTTGTATTTTTATTGCTCTTGTGTCGCTCTGAATGTCGTGTTCGCGTTAAGGAATCTCTGCGTTTCAAACACATTTTTTTATTATTTTTGTTTTGGTGCAATCAAAATAAAGCTGTGTAAATTAAACAACAATACTTTGCTATACTTTGATGAAAGTGAAAAACTTAACTATAAACTACTAAATAATAGGTCAAGTTGAATTGCCTAAAGAGATATTAATGATGGCAATGAAACCAATAATTGAGCATTACCAGATGTAAGTATGGACCAAATACCCTTTGTTTGAAAAGGTTTGTAATAGCGCATGTTAGTGTTAATTTTTGTTTCATTACATGAAAAATATATAAAGATGCTCGAGCCGAATTTCAGATTAAGATTATTTCTCTTTTATACTGTTAGCAAGTGAACATAAATGATTAGTTTTATACATTGTTTTTTAATTTGTTTACTCGTTACTAGCAAGAAATGAATATTGAAATATTGATCCCGTTGAAAAAAAAAATTAAAATTATATGTCCAACTAGGAGGTAGAGATAAAGATCTATACATTCCGCCTTCGTGGAGATACAGTAAACAATTTGGAACAGAACTTACTGAGCTCCTCTTAATAACCCATTGTAGCCATAGCTGAGTTGGCTCTAAGTTGAATTATGATCGATCGAACGGCTTCACACGGCGGTAGTATTCACACGCTCTGTAGTTTCGCAACAACATGCCGATTGATGAAATATTTTGAAGAGCACTGACAACGTATATTACTCGTTAACTAGTTACTTACTGGAATCGAAAGTAATATGTTTGTTACACGATTCGAACAATTCGGCAAAGGAGCATTTAAATGCTTCGGCATGTTTGAATGTCAACAGTGCAGGAAATCAGTTCTACTCATTCGACGAAGCGCAGTAAAAGCAGAGCAAAACCCAGGCAGTCACTCAGCAAGCCAGTCAGCCGAGGCTTCGTTGCACAATCGTCAAACTCGTTCGTTTTAATGTTACCTCACTTGGCTTTTGTGTACCCATTCTTTATGTTTATTGATGCACAATGAAACCGCATTTGGCCAGCCAACCAGATATGAAGACATTTTGTTAGTCTACCATCTGGTCAACAAACAGATTCTTTGTATGCTGTCATGGTCTATTGCCGACTAAATTTACTACGAACGTATATAAATTTCACTGAGCTCACCTACAACTAAAGAGAACAGTTAATACAATTACATACATATATATATATATATATATATATATATATATATATATATATATATATATATATATATATATATATATATATATATATATATATATATATATATAAAACCTTACAAATCATGAACATTTTGCCAAAAAAATTACATTAACGAAATGTTTGATTAAGTGAACTAATTATAAGCAAGCTTTTTTATTATTTTTTACATTTGTACATTTTGTACATAACATATACATAGATCAAGAATTATCAATTAGGATTTAAAGTTTTAAAACTTGATTACATGACCATAGTCGAGAAAAGCCACCATAACTGCCATTTGAACAAAAGGTGTGATAGACATTTTCGCATGTCAACGTAACAGCAAACTTGGCCATTGATACAACTGATAAAAGTACTGAATAGAGCAGACAGCAGGCAGCAGACAGCCGACAGCAGGCAGTCGACAGCAGAAACAGCGGAAATGTGCGAGATACAATAAACACTGAAACATAACACATACACTCACACAGACACACAAACACACCCACTTATGAATAGCTCACTGGCTCAACTAGTGGCTGTTGAGAACTGAGTTTGAGAACCGAGTTCGAGTGCGAGTTTCGAGTGGGAGCTTGAATTTGCCTACTTCCGCTTGCCGCATTGCATATGTCACTCACTTCTGCGTGTCTATGTATGCTTGAGTACTATTTGCAATAATAAACGGGGCACCTCCGCTGCATCCGCTTCCACATTCCACAAGTAACTGTCGAATTAAACCAAATGAACTGAACTAAACATTCACCTCGTTCGAATTGGTTTATTTTTAGCCTTCTTCTTCGACCCGACAGAACTTATAATTTTTATATCTTCTTAAATTAAAAGTTATATTTTATAGACAATATATATTCAAGTGCTGCATGCCCGGCGAGTGCTCAACTCTCGCAGAGATAAGGTAAATCAGTTGAAGTGGCAAGTTCAACAATTTTAACTGTTATCTAGTTTTTGTTGTCTATTAAATTTTTTTTATATAAAAATCTTTTAATTTTTGCTAGGCTTTTACCGTGCACAGATAACTCTATCAATGGCGACTTGCCACTAGCTGCACTTGAAATGTATTAGCTTTAAATTGGCTTACAGCAAACTCTATTACATTGCGTGAGTAACAAAATCAACCGCTCCACCTCTTATATATATTGAAAATATAGACGAGCATATACATATGTATAAACTAATGTGAATGCTGTAGTTAAGCTGCAGCTTGTGTGGTCCATTTATTTCCAACAACCTACTGGAGCAAACTTATCTCCCATCCCCAATTGGTTTTGTTGCCGATACTTTAATAAGATTGACTAGATGTGCAAACTAAGTTTACTGACAACAGTAAGGAATCTATTAGTTTGCAAAGGTCGAGATGATAATTGGTTACAGAGCTTTAGCTTGGAGTTTGGTTGACGCATTTTATACTTAGTCACTCTAAATCTTTTATTCGACCAATTCTGTGCAGAATTATTTTTTTAACAATTAACAAAAACGGACAGTTTTGCTTTGAAAGCACATTTAGCATAAGCTCTTTCCTGCCGTGCTTTCGGTATTTTGTTCTAGAGCACTCCGCGCAGGCATGTGATAACCAGTAATAAATGAGCCAAATTGATGAAGTAAAAATTTAGCTTCCTTTTGTGGGAATGGGAGTCATGGCCAGAGGATGGCAATACACACACTGACTGAACTGCCTGATCGACTAACTGTTTAGCCTTTGATACACTACACTCTAAAGCGTTTTTCCTTTTTAAGCATAAGCCGTGTCTGCACTCTTTGAGATCGATATTTAGCCCACATGTGTTTTTAAAATCCTTGCAACTGTCCAGTCCTAGGCTAGGCTTCTCAAGTAAAGCCAAAAGTTCCAACTCATTAATCTTGAGCAAGTCGCCAGCTCGCCAACTCTCCGATTGTAGAGACAACTGTTTTGTAACAATCTTTGGAGCAGGCTCCTCTGACTTCATATTGATGGTAAATAGGTTCTGGAATCCTTGTAGGTTTGTCAACTTATTTACATTGTCCGCCAAAAGTACTTGGTGCACAATATGATCATTAATGCCCGGATACTGGAATTGGTTGTTTGGGATAGTTGTCGACACACAGTTGTGAAAAAGTGGGCAGCCATACAGATAAACCTTGCGCAACTGAGGCCTGTGTGCGGCCCGAACGTTGTGAGCTATTTTCAGCATTGGTGTCTGCATTTTCTTCTGCAATTCAAGCTGGGGCGAGCCACCGCCTGTGTCAGCCCAATACAAGTTTCGTATTTTAACATCATCCTTAAAGACTGCGGCATGGTACTCGCCACTGTCTACTTTCTCGTCCACCACTGGAATGCTGTTGTTGCTGCCAGCAATGAACGCACGACCGCATCTGGAAATACGCATACGATCTCAAATTCTAAATAATTGTCCACTACACAGCGTACTTACAATTGCATCCACATAATTTTTAAGCATGTGTATTACAACCAAAATATTGAAAAAAAATGTGTTCAAATACCCCAGGGTGTACTACAATTATGTTTTGCCTACTCTAATAAAATGATTTACTTGGGTCAGAGCTAGAAGTATCTCAGCTTATATGAATAGAGTAGATTCTTGATAATTTATTTATTAAATTTATACAATTTATCCATTTGGAGTCATCTGAGTGAAATATCAGACTGTATCAGAGTAAATGCCAGCAGTTAAACCTATGAGTAAATAAAATATTTGATCTTGTCCCTATATTTTACTGTTATCCCTTTCAAGTTGGAAATAAATATGCCACGCTACACGTCACGCATTACAGCTTTCTTTGACACCGACAGAATATACGTACGTATTCATTTACCTATAAAATGCCGTATTGCTTTGAAACTTACATATGCTAGTATCGGGAATAATATAAATGATTTTATTTTAAAACTTTTCAAGTAGGTTAAATTCAGGTAAGGCTGATGAAACTCAAATAGTGGATTGAATGGGATAAATAATAAATAAATAAAATATATGTAACATCCTTAAGATATCACATCTAATTTGGAGCTGATATGAAACTAAGCTCAAACACAACTCAGGTAACCGCAAAGCATTTTCCCAAGACTTTCAGCATAAGGATATTCGAGCGTATGCACATGTCTTTTTGCATTTATTATAGCGCAAAATTGACAGCTAACAAATTCATCTTGATTATTTCTTAAACGTTGCCAACACAATCACAACGAAGAAGACCAGAAGCCACCATTACTGCTCGGTTTGCCGGGCAAACCAACATCGAGAATGTCTGCCGAGTAGATAAGTTCAAGCCAGAATCACTTGGGAGACCTGCCAACAGCATTCGCAAATGTTTTACTGCAGCTTGAAAGCGAGAATAATCTAAAAATGGAAAAGTTCGAAAAATTACAATAAAACAGCGTAACATCCTATGAAAAAAATAAGAAGAAGCAGAAGGAAGAAGGAAAAAAACAAAGACGACGTTTTACTTGAAACGCAAATGTGCATACAAATTCTCAACGACTCACCCTCTTCCGTGCCCTCGCCGTTGCTGCTCTGTGTGCCCGACAGCAACATCCATTGTCATAATAGACGAGTATTGAGATTTATATTTGAGTTGAGCTGATTTTGGCTGACGCGTATTTTGTTCTTCTTCAACCAAAGAGCATATAGGTAATTGCAATAGTATGATCTTTTCTATTTAAAAAAATAAACTTTAAACTTTCTTTTTTAACTATAATTTCACACGAGCTCCTCATACAATCAACATTTTAGAAATTAAATGCTTGATATCAGTTTGTTATAGATATGTTGTAGATATCACGAGTGCATTGGGCAATGTAACCACAGATTGCTAAAAAATAAGAAGTAAATTCGTAGAGGGAGGAAAAGTCTATAGTGATAGTAGACTTTGACTACGAGATTGTCTGCCCTCTTTAAATCTACAATCATCTTAAGTTTGAAGTTTACAACTTTTTCAGTAGCAATTTACTACTGCATCTAAGCTAGCACGGTCCTGGCCAACGAAATTGAGCGTAAGTTGACAGACAACTTGAAATTTATTCTACAACTTCCAAGACCAACAACGTCAACAGCTTACTGCATCAGCAGAGTGTGCGTGGTTTTTTACTAAGCTCACCTCTTCTATCCTTTTCCAGCATAGATACCGCGCACAGTTTTGAAATTATTAAGTAACAGTGCTTCCGTTGGGAGTGATCAACTAGAATATACCCTTTTCTCCCAACTAGCAGGTGCTTCAGTTTTTATTTACCTTCCACAAGCACATGTTTGGTTTTCGAGACCAATGCGACTACACAGACAGAAAGATAAATAGTTTTAATTAGATAAGATTATAAATATATATAATTTAGTGTCTCACAGATGCCTGCTCTCATCAGCTGTCACCAACATGCAAACATACAAAAACAAAAGGCCTATTAGTTAATCGTACAAGCATTAAATGGTTTATTTGTTCTCTTTTCAGAAATCTTTCAGCCTTCTCAATACCGCTGGACTCATATATAGTATTAAAAAAAAACAAATAACAATAATAAAAAAAAGTATGAGCTCTAAACAGTTATCTACATTGAACTCAGGTTTCGTTAGCAGCGGGCTGTGATGATAGAAAAGACAAGTTCGTTGTCGACGAAACCTGCATGCTGTGTGGAGAGGCAACCATTTAAATTCCATGTGACTACGAATCTTGTAGTATACTCTTTGTAAAACATGTATACAAATGCTTTTCAATAAAATGAACAATTCAACCTACAATTTCGCGACAATGACAAATCTACTCAAGTTACTGCTTTCTTTTACATAAAAACACTCATACGCAATGCAAACAGGCAAGAACATCACAGACGAATACTCGCTCTCGGCTTATTACGAATGATATTCGACTTACCATATGGTAAATAAATTGTTTTTCATATAGCATTTCAGGTAATAAAAAAATCTGTCATTACCTTGACAACCCAAATGAATTAAAGGTTACGCGTTACACCTGATTTCGATTTACTAGTTTAAGTGAAATTTAATTGGAGGAACTGAAACGAAGTGTTGTGTGTTACCCATTAGACAATACATGTGCACCTACAAATACTCAAATGCTCAAGCCTGATGCCATTTGACACACACAGAAAAGGATACTCAAACCGAGCCAGGTCATGAAAATTATAATAGCTGTTGCATATATAACAATAAATGTGGCGTCTGCCAATTAATAGTATTGATTAAATTTAACGAGTTTTCTTGTTATAAATTTTACACATTGTCTTTGGCCGTAGCAAGAGATCCCAAGGGGTCGTTTCATTATTTGATAATTGCCTATAGAAAATGCCAGCCCAAGCGAAGTCACTGTAAGCGTCGACATTCTTATACATGTGTGTGTATGTGTGTGTGTATGCGTGAGTATGTATGAGAGTGCGTGTGCAAGAAGCCATACAGCGGCTCTATACAGAGTTCGAGAGATCTCCTAGTCGGGCATTCCCCACTAGACTAGAGTAGTCATATTTACACGATCAATCCAAAGACAAACAGTATCAATTTGTAGATACAAAAGTCCAATAGAGATAACGCTTTCTTATCTAGGTATATATGATAAAAATTAAAATAAATATTTTACAAATTTGTCTTAACATGCACATTACCAGTTATTACCCGGCGTTTTTCGAACTATATGTATGGTACCAATTTCAAAAAATTAGTTGTGAACTATTTTGCTAGGTTGTTTGCTTTTGTTATAGAATTTTCTGCATTTACAGCTTTTTGACGAAAACTAAATGCTCCAGTGCTTTTAATTTTTATGTATGTATGTATGTATATACAGTCATTTGTCACTGACAAACGTGAGCATAGGAAGCCCGATTTAATACCTATGCATTAACTATAAACAAATCACACGTACTTACTTGGTTAAAGGCGTTGCCTATAAAGCATTCATTGGCGAGTCACACAACGTTCTCACCACTATCAAACCGACATGATAAGAACAAATTGGAAAAATACATTGCTATTTTAGTTTTCATACATCAACTGAGGCACCTGCACTTTCCATTAATTCTATTGAGGCCTATCGTTGCTGTTCTCTTGTTGAACAATTTTTAAGAACAATTTTTCAATTGATTTAATGTTGGATCCGAATCGTCAAGTGAAATACGTGCGAATGCCTTCAGTTACGTTTAGGTAAGACTACGAATGTTTTATATATACAAGTACGCTACTTACCTGTAAAGCCTTATACAATGGAACCAATTAAACATAAAAACAAGTAAACATTTCTTAAGATTTAAATTCGCGTGAAGTGAAATCCGAATACCTTGAAAGATTCATTCTTAAAAATGTCAATATCCTGAATCCGTTGAAAATACATGTTTCCTTATAATAATGTTTTATTAATCAGTGTACGCTTCTTCTAATCGTTAAGCCATAGGTTAAAAGGTAAATAGCATAAAATAGCACCATAGACAGACGATCAATCTATGTGGCTCTTGCACTATATTAAACGTCCTCTTTTCATTGTAATTTTTTTTATCAAATTGTGATTATACAAAAATGTTAAATTATATCAACTAGAAAATTAAATTATTCTTTTATTTAATAATAAAAAACTGTTATAATCAAAACTATAGTAATTATGATGTCACAGATAAGAATGACCATAATTATGATACTGATAATATTGAGATTAAATAATTCAAATAATATTGTTCACCGATGTTCATGACATCTCCATCTACTAAATATCCTATAAATAAATATTTTAATATTGAAAACTATAAAAGTTGTGAATAAGTTATTAAGCAAGTTGTAACGCAAAACAACCTCGTTTTTGCTTAAACAATTTCAGAAATAATCACGTAAGAACGTTGCAGTCGGGCATTACCGACTGCAGAATACTCATTTACGACCCAAACGCTACTAAAAATGGGGCTTCCAATTTGCCACGCCCACAACTGATAAATACACATTTTTTTTGCAAATCAATAGATAATATATTCAGTAATTTAGTAGGTAATTTTGTTTGTAGCTCTTAAACTGTAGAAGATACAGTCTTACCCGAATTAATGGGCATAGATATATCCGCCATATTTTTTTATCTTGGGTAGTCAACGCGAGTATACTCTCCAAATTTCAAATCTCTAACACTTCAACTAACAAATTTCTGACATCGGGAAATACATTTTCCGATTTTCTTTACACTTTATAAATTGAGGGTACACACGAGTATATGTTCTAAAAAGCTTCAATAGCGGCGAAATGGTTTGCGTTCATACGGACGAACAGCAAAAGGGACATTGCACAAAACCAATATACTCATTTTACTTTCGTGAATGAGTATAAAAATGTGTTAGGCTGTGTATTAATAGCATATTTTGGCAGCAACAAAGTGAAAACTAATAAATCGCTAATAACCTGCTTAAACAGTGTTTCTCAGAAAGCAGTGCCAGCCGCAGCAACTGACAGAAATATCACAAGCATTTAGTACCTCAGACAACATATTGCTGTATAGCCTACACATGACGGCGGTGCCTAGGAAATTTTTTTAACTAAAGTTCCATCATACAAGCATTTCTTGTGAATGGTTCACGTATATGGATTTCAATATGTCACTTAATAATATAAGCACAAACGTCTACTACGATGATCCAATTTCATTATGCAAAACAAAGCAACGCGTTCACTACCAAGACAACATTGCGGCGCGTGCCAAGAAGTGTGTGATTTTGTTTCATCTAAATACTTGCCCCTAAATATTAATATCCAAAAAATATGTTTCTTAAATCAGTATGGCTAACTATGACATAATTTGTTTTGGTATGAGTCGGCGTATGTGTGTATAGTACACCTTCTCATCCTGAACTCATACATGTATGTGCATAATATATTGCCCATTCGTCCGGTATCGAATCTTAGTTAACATTTAAAAGTGAAGCCAGCATACCAAAATTATCATATAAAACAACTTAATTTTGATTTTGATATTATGAACAAATATAGTGAATTATTATACAGTAATAATAATAGTTAAGCTTTAACAATGCAGAAAGCAAAAAATGAACAAATTTAACCGAACAAATATTCAATAATTGAGTCAATTAGGATTCAACAAAATTAAACTAAAGAATTATGAGCATCAGTCTTCTCAGTTGTCCATGTGTTAATATGAAATCGAACATTGGCCTTAGCATGGCTTAGCATGGCTGGGATCGAGAAATACTCAAAACCCTCTTCAACTCTAGATAAACACATGATTTTATGTGTTTCGCGTAATTTAAAATATAAATATTAAATTTGCATATTTCAAGTAATGTAAAAAAAATGTTAACCGATTTTCATTGTTCTTTAGCATCAGAGCCATTTGTATATATGAAAATACATCAATGTATGTAAACCAACTGTTTTCATACGAGCACCTCTTCTTTAAGCAGAATATTCTATTGAATGTTTCATTTAGCTGGCCTTTGTTAATAAGACAAATCTGATTTGTGTAAAATTAGCGCGTCACGATTCGCAGCCAAAATAATAACGTGAGCACTGAGTATAATAAACTAAATGAAACTGCGGTATACGATACTGTTTCGCATGGGTTTCACCTTTAAAAACTTTACGAAAATAAACGATACCTAGTCTAAATTTGACTCGATGGTTTTATGTTTAAATTTGTCAATGAAATATTATATATCAAAATACTGTTTCCATGGGGAATTTCTTAAGAGAAGTTAGTTTATAGAGCATCGAGAAGTTAGTGTTTTTAGTTTGCCAACACTAAGGCATTACAGTACGCAGTACAGTGTGCACTACAGATGTAATGTGGATTATGTGAAAGGTGACTTTAGGCCCCTTTTATGTGCATTTAACACAATTCACTTAACACATGTTTGAGCAAAGTAAAATTTTTAATCGTTAATTCCAAAAACAATACAAAAAAATAAATAAAATCAGAAATAAAAGAAAAGTAATGGGAGTAGTGAATCGTTAATTGTAAATTGAAGCAAATTAAATCACAAGCCCACATATCCAAACTGTTTTTTATTGACAGGGAGACGCATTTTGTGTTTCTTATCAGGGGAAAATATCTGTGTAGAATTTAGCACCCGTGTGCTGGCATTTTATTGACTAATTATGGGTGCTTCAGACCTAAGACCTTAGAAATATTAGCGACAAAATCAATCAAAAACCCATTAGAAGTAAAACTTATATGTCCGACAGTTAAGTCTTCACGATATATTTTGAAGAGGCCTACAACAAAAAGCGTCGATAGTTGTCCATAATCATGAAATTCCCTGTCGTCTTGTCACTTGCTTTACAAACTTGAGACTGGGTAGAGCTAGGAGTTACACATGTGAAGTACAGGCAAAGGCTGGTTGTGATTGTGCGAGTGTGTGTTTGAGGTATGCAGTCCACAGTCTAGTCTATCATCATCATTTTACTGACTTCCAACTTTACGTTAGAACTGAAGTATTTAGCGACAGCTGCGAATATATTGCAATAAGGCAGCCAAAAAAATCCATATCCTTCTGTCGTCTAACGCCTGCAACAACTTCGTCGCGGGAGACTCAACCAGATTCTAGTAACAATAATTCGACTATTTCTGTTACCTCCAACTCCGTGAAACGGTACGCTCGCACCGCATGTGATAATTGTGGTTACCATAACATACCAGTTATGTCACACCCAATATCGCCGCTTGCGAAATCACAGACAAACTTGGAGCTCGTGGAACATGGTAGTCAGCGCCAGGCTCTTTTGCCACTCCCAGCCATTGGTATGCACCGTGACGACTCGGCTTACACACTTCAAGTATCCCGACGTCCTTCGATACTACTACAGGAAATCCTGACTCAGCGACCCCCTGGCCTAGGACGTAAAGATACCAGTAATTTTCTTCATCCACGAAACTCCAGAAATGCAGGGTACAGCTGGTTTTTATGTTACTAAGATATCCTAAGCCTCGTCAGATATACTAGCAATAATTGTTAACATTTTGTATCACCAACTTTTGCTTTCTTACAAAAGAAATCCCCATGGAACAGCCAACGGCAGTACGGCAACCATTAACTTTCAAAGCGGCTCTGCAAGTGTTCGCAATGGTTCCAGTACGAACTACGACAGCGGCGCGAAAGGCTTTCAAGCCAAACAACAAAAAGAAAAGAACCGAAGAACGGGCAAGTAAGAGCTCATTATTAATATTATCTTCAGTTTTTTTTAAATACATCCTTTGTCTTACAGTGATGCTATCAGTTCGGCACTGTCTGCGACCTACTGCAAGCTATTAGTGCTCTTAGGTGTCTGCCTTCCCATTACGGAAGTTATTTCAGATCAAATACCAACCTACGTTTATCAGGGCTTTTATGTTTATCTATATGCTGGAAGCATATTATTTGTAATATTTGTTTACATAAGCGCATTTCGTAATCGGTCTCTCTTCAATGCCCTAAAGGATTTTCGTAAGTGAAATATTGGCTGTTTCCATGTTATCTATTGCTATAAGTCATGAGCTGCCTTTATCTTTTGTTAGCCTTTAATAAATATATGTATGAAATGAAATTAAAGAAGTACTGTCTTCCAAATGTTATAGACGAGAAGAACAGCAACATACACCTTAAGCACAAGGTGACTCACTTTGGAAGCTTCTATCTACGCGTTGGTGCTATAGCCTTCGCTATCGGTACAATGGTGTATTCGGGGCTGGAATTCGGTCAATTTTTCGAACTGAATGGTTACGCTGGATGTCATGACGTCTTTGTAGCCATCACTCCTATCTGCCGCATGGTCCTCTGCATTACCCAGGTGCAATTCATCTTCCTGAACACCACATATATGGATATGGCACGTCACAAGGTAACTTCGCGTTTCGGTCTTATGCACATGGTGGCTACAAATTTGTGTGAATGGCTATACGTTCTGGTCGAAGAAACTAAGCACGAAATATTTCATATAAGCCACCATGAAATTGATCCAGGCCACGATCCCGTACTGCACAACGGAACATATGGCGGTCCCAACTGGTCGACTTTGAATCAATCGCTTCAACTTCACGGATCATTTGGCACTGGATTAAAAATGCAGAACCACTCTGTTGAAGGCACGATTCACAAAATACTAGTCAATATAACTACGTCAGTTAGTAACATCACAACAACGGTAGCAACGCCAACAAAAGCCACTTTTTCTGGATGCTCTCGTACGACTATCATGGGAGCTTTAGTTCAACAGCTGTCCCCGTTTCTTTTTCCCTGTACAATTGAATACTCTCTCATTTGCGCAGTAATTCTTTTTGAAATGTGGAAAACAGTTAAGTCTATACCGGACATCGACAAGACTCGCAAAAACTCCATAAAGCCCATAGCACAGAAGCCGGCTCATCACTTCTCTGTCGATTGCTCCCAATCACACAAGGGTCTCTTCTTCGGCATACTCATCATTGTCATGACTATAATATCAATGATTATGTACTTTGTGCTATATACGCAACCCGGCTACGAGGTGATCGCGACCCAGGAGGTTACACTCTGGGAAACTTTTATGTACTTCATGTGCGCCTCGGCGGTAATTACGGGTAGATAGCTGTGATAAGAAAAAATAATCTCTTAATCTACTATTACATACTTGACAGGCATGATCCTAATGCGCGATCTTCGATACATAAAGGATACAAGCGACGAGCACCACTCAATGGACTTGGATAATCTCTTATTAGTTGTAGCCCAGACAGGAGTCTACTTATATGGCATGTTTAGTATTCTAGGCAGCTATTTCGCCAAATGGGATACGGTCCCAGACCGCGTTGAAGGCATTATCGCTGAGGTTTTTGGTGTTGTGCAAACATCACTGCAGACCATGTTCATATTGCATGCTAGCCACCGCCGCTGCAAAGGCTCTAAACAGGTGCGCCGTAAACCCGGCCGCGAGATTATTACCTTCCTATTGGTCGCCAACATTGCCATATGGTTTGTCAACACCCTCATCAAAGGACGGGCCGTGTTTCGTCAGACGCATCTTGAGTTCTTCGGTATTTGGGGCTGGACGATTATTACACATATCTCAATGCCACTGGCGATTTTTTATCGCTTTCATTCAACGATTTGTCTTTTCGAAGTATGGAAAATTACATATAAGGCTAAGGCACATTAATCTTTACAAATCTTTGCCACTGCGCAACTCTTTTAAAACAAAAATTTTTTTTTTGCTTTTTGAATTATTTATATCGGCTTCTATTTGATTCACATTAGGTAGGTCTGATATACTAGACCTTTATATATTGATGGGTAAAGTAGTTGAAATAATATCTTGGCGATTCTAGTTGACATTAGCTCTGAGATCGACACAATCATATGTAGAAAAATATGATACATATAAGTATATATATATATATATATATATATATATATATATATATATATATATATATATATATATATATATATATATATATATATATATATATATATATATATATATATATATATATATATATATATATATATATATATATATATATAAAATAGTCTATTCGTGTCGCCAGAAATTTCATCAAGTGACCTTGAAAAAACTTTTATGAGCTCTATAGTAAATAAAGCATTTAATTGTATACAGTGTACATTTTTTAAGATTACAATAATATTACTATACTCTTAAAAGTAAATGTTATTTCCTAACTGTAGCAAATAAAAATAA
Source organism: Drosophila anceps (assembly GCA_035045945.1). Taxonomy (NCBI): domain Eukaryota; kingdom Metazoa; phylum Arthropoda; class Insecta; order Diptera; family Drosophilidae; genus Drosophila; species Drosophila anceps. The sequence goes on along the minus strand of JAWNON010000097.1, from coordinate 47,645 downwards.
ATATCCCATAACATTATAATATGGTTTAAATATATGGATTAGTATCTCTCAAAACACGTTAAAATTGATCTCTTATATGTGTTTTCAAATTAACGGATAAATTAAGATTTGATTTGTATATTGTTTTTAAATAATTATATATATGCTAAGAAGAGTGTTATTATGCTCTCGTAATTTATCATATAATGTGGATAAATTAATCTGTTTATTGTTCACAATATGTGTATTTTGTATAAAGGTTTGTTTTCTAGTCTAAAGCAAAATACATTAAAAGAAGAGTCTAAATCGTACGTAAGAAGAAATTCTATTGTTATAGTTATCTATGCTACTTTTTGAAATCCTAAAAAATCTTTCATATCCTTTTAAAGAGTTATTCATTTAAATTTTGGGCTGTACTTTTTTGAGTGACAAATAACACTTGGAAAGGCAAAAGGCCTACACAAAAGAAAATAAAATTAATAAATTAATAAATAAATAAATGCAAATAAAAACAAAAATAAAAGCAGAAATCAAATATCTGTTATAGTATTAAATTCTAAACAGCTCTTTTTGTTAATTGGGCTGCACCAAAATTGGTATTAGATGAAACTCTAAGAATATTTTTTTTTAATTTTTTGTTATTCGTTTTTTACCGTACACATAATTCATAAAAAATTACCTATATAATAGGTATACAATGCATTTCAGTAATACATATGTAAATTGGTATGAGCCAAACCGTCGTAACAATGTGCAACAAACTGTGTAGATAGTTTCTACATATATATTATATTTTTAGTTTCTATTAATTTAATAGCGAGTAAAACTTTGAAATTTTCATTAAATCAAAATAGTACTTTACATGCAGCTATTAAGTGTAAATTGCCTTTTTATATAAATGATTTTATAATCGTATTTTATTATATATATATATTTTATCTATTGTTCTTTTCTTTAGATAGAATTTTTGAATGCATATATGAGTCGTTTACGTCAGATAGATCGAAAGATCTGTTTGCAAAGCTTTTCACATATGATTCCACATTAGTGGCTTCAACTTATATTTAAAATGTATTCAAGTCGACTGATTGCTGAAAACTCTTCATATGTGCAAAGTCTGGCAAGTCGATTGACCTGTTCAAGCGCAGATTTTGCAACTAGTTAGCTTGTATTCAATCTAATTAATGTGTATTAGGAAAAAGGAAGCTATTAACTCTTTTTGAAGCTGGAATAACAAAAATTCGAAAAATCCATCCATGCAATACCGCACACAAGTGTTCTTTTAGAAAATCTGCCAAAAATATCAAACCTTATTCTTAGTAGCTCCATTATAACAAATATAGTTTCTATATTCATTGATTCATCCCGTACAAACATAAATAAAGACTGACAGATATATAGACGGATAGGTGAAAAAAACACAGGAGTAGATACTTACTTATTTAAAGATTCTTTTTGTATTTTCTGCCTTAAAACTTTAACACTCACCTCTTTACATATTGTAAGGAAGTAAGGGGTTTAGTAATTGGCTTATGACACTCATACGAATCTAGAATTGGAAACATATATCTTATCTTATATGAGTCCCCATCTTAATGATCGAATTTAAATTATCGACTTGAAATTCAGTACAAGAAATACTTATATATCCTATCTTATAAATTTTAATAGTCGAATTGCATATGAATTATCGACTTGGAATTCAGTACAAGAAATACATGCCAATAAAAGCTTAAAGATTATTTTTAAAAAAGGAAATGAGGTTATCTCAAAACTGAGGGCGTTTGATTTCCAAAATCCGTAGACCTGCAATACGAATATATATTTTTATATTCATGTGTAAACAACAAAAGAAACTGTAAAATGCGAATTCAGAAACTAAAGTAGTTAATGTCCTGAATAGCATTTAATGATAGTTTAATAAATGTCGTGAATATTATTTAATAATAGAGTAAATACATTTGCCTTGGCAACAAAATGTTATATTTGAAATTGTAAAGGGCTTGCACACCCATACCTTAAGACTATACCTCATTCCTGGACTTAATAAATATAGTGTGACAGTGTAATACAAATCTAACAGTTGCGATTTTAGGGGTATTTTGGACATTCATATGTGTTTTTCTCTTAACATCTGGCTCACAAATTTTAAAAATGTTTCTTTAAAACCCCAAATTAGTCGTTCGTAATGCCTAATTCTTCAAATATGGTGGTATGCAAAATGTTAACTTAAGAACTAATTTAACCAATTCACTATCAATTTTTTATAATTTGGTTTATTATTGGGCTTTCTACACAATTTTTAGTTCTTCCACATCTTGTAGCTTTTAACTTAGAATATTTTAGAATGGATAAAATGCAGCTATGCTGGAAGTACTAGTAAAATTTAGTATCACAGTATTTTATATAAGGTCAAATTTTGCTTTATATGTGTGCTTATTATTCTGCAACATTAATTGTCCCTATTTATAATTTAGAAGCATTGTTTTATTGTTGAATATATCTACATAATGATATAAGGTTAACTTAAATATAAAAAATATAGATTGAAAAAACTAAATGAGCTTTTTTATTTTTACATGCCCAGTTAAAAAAATAATGATAAAGTAAAAAAATAGTTTTATATATGATAATAGTTTTATTTTATGTGTTAATGTTCGAATACCCTATTCTCCGTTACCAAGGGCTTTTAATTTAATCCAGCATTTAGTTATAAGATCTTTAAAAAAAATCAGTTATAAGAACTCTTTCAAAACAAACAAACAAACAAAATTATTATAATAATAATTCATAATTTATTTCATAATGAATAATTCGTAATTTAAAAAAAATTAAAAAACAATTTAAAATTTGTTTATTACATTCACAATAAAATGTAAAATTTAAAATGTCAGCATATTTGAAGCTAAGTCAATCTTTTTCGGCGGCAAATTGCCACTTTAGTGGGAAGCAGCGACCCAGCCCCTACGTACAATATACAGATTTCGGTGTGGTTGGTTGTGTGTTGGTAATATTATTAATATGTATGTATAAGGGAAGTTCGAATGTTTGTACACGGCACGTTCTAGTTGGACACGCTAGACTATTGTTGATTGATTGATTGTTCCATTGATTATTGTATCCCTTACCCATTAAAGAAAAGTCATATGGACCACACTGTATGTGTGCAAAGTTGCATAGAATACAAAAATAAGCATTAACACCAAAAAATTTTAAAGTAAATGATTCATTAACAATAACGAGTGGTGTATTCTACACTCCCGTATATTGACATACAGCTGTGCGAGTATATAACTTAGTGCCAGCTGAATTCTGTTTTGCAGTGAAAGTGGAGCCTATGACCTCCTTAAAGTGTACTCGAAAAACAATTCAGAAATAAATTATAATATTATATTTGAGTGTTTAAGTTTTTAACTGTGTGAAAAGTGCTCAGCATAGGTGACTATCAGTATAAGTATTCACTTGTAAAGCCTATCAGTTGTTAATTTGCGTTTGTCTGTATCAATATTCAACTTGCAAAATTATTAAAATTACATATCTTCACATCTGTAAAATAATGTATTTATTTGTATATTTCTAGGCACAATTATACGCAAATAACGGCATTGTTAAATTGTGGAAGTAGTATCTTGTAATCGAGTCGCCTTGGCTTAATTGCTTACTTATATTTATTATTAAAATTACTAAACTTCGTTATGCAAAACCTTATTAATGGAAGCGGAAAACTTTTAATACAAGTCGAATGCAATTTTATTAAAATCTAAATTTGAATCAGCCACATGCGTTCAATATAACCTTAAAATCAAAAGTACCATTTTTAAATTGTTTCTTAATTCATTTCAAGTCTTTCAGGTTTCAATTGACTAAGGCCTGTATTGCTAATATGCGGCTAAAAAACGATATCTTGAAAATTTTAAATTAAAAATATGTGATGGTTCCTAAATCATTTCAATGTATTCAAACTAACCTAAAAAAACAAATGTATAGAACATTTACTGACAAGCATTTTTCTTATAAGAAAAATTTTAAATTAACTGTTATATTTTGGGTAATACAATTACATCAGCTTCAATTATATTCACCGAAGTTACATGTAATTAGTTTATCTGTGTAAATGTTATAACAGAATGACACTAAATCGGAAGATATTTGGATATATAAAGTATGAACAGGGGCACATTACGGCAGCTTTTGCTTATAGACCCTTAGGAAGGGTACAGTCATTTTATTATATATGTATATTATTTTTCAGTAAAAAATATTTTCTAAATTAATATTTGCGAAAAAAATTTAAAATATGGATAATCAATGTATATTTCGATGTTATATAGTAACAATGACCCCTGTACATTTTATATAGTAGTTAATATATGTTTATATATGCATGAATAACTTTTGATAAAAAAAATGTATTATTCAGATCGTGTATAACAAATAAGACTATGATTATAATTTTTGGAACGACTTTTTCTTTACGCAGGCAATTTTTTTCAAACTAAAAATAAATTATAATTGCAATGTACTGATGCCTATGACACGACAAATTACGTGTTATATTTATATGTATTTTTGATATAAGTCATAGACGGAACATTAAGAACAAACCATATACTGCCTTACCATTTGAACAGCGATACACTGATAAACACATAAACTTAATTGAATGTCCATACGAATTATTTGGATATTGTTGAGATTGTTGAGCGCTTCACGGGTATTTGCGACAAACCTACTTTATTTAAAAGTAAAATTATTATACCGCTAGTGTCTTGTCATAAAATCTTTTTTATACTATATATATTATAATAATTTATTGTAGATGCTAGTATAACTCTGATGTAAATTAGCATGCGCAAATAATTGTGTTGTAAAACCAAATCATTGGGACTGAAAAAAATTCGAAAACTTGTCATGATAGCTTACATATGTTACGTCCAATAGCTACAATTATTAATTAATATATTTAAAATCAATTATTTTAAGTAAAACGCCATAATACTTCTTTACTTAGTTCCAGCATAAAAACTACATTCTATTCTAGAAATATTCTACTGAAAACTCTGATTGCTCCAATATTGTAAACTATATGTCTGTCGTTGTTCCGATGCTTCATCGGCAGGTTATCGATCAAATTTAATTCATTTGATTGGACAAAACTAAAATTGCAGTCTACAACGCAAGTTTTTTCATAAGCTATGTTATCTAAATCTATTAATTGCTTGCCGTTGTTGCTGTCTTTTTTTAAAAAATGTACTGTAGTACATATGAATCCGGATGATGGTAAAGCTGAATGCAGTCATTCCACAAGCCCGAACTGGTCTTGCTCAATTGGTTTTTTTAGCCAACTGCCAAGATCTTCTCGTTTGAATGCAGAAAACAGCTCTTGCTTAGCCGTCTGCAATGCAAAATGATATTGTTGTGGCGACTTATCGAAACATGAACTCAACTAACTAACCTGGTAGTCCTTGACATCTGCCTTTGTCTCCCCGTAATCCTTGGTGACCTTGCGATTTGGCATGCCTGGCAAGTTTTTCATTAAAAATCCATATTTATCAAAAAAAGCTTGTTTTGTAATCCTTGATACTTGGCCGCCTATAGTTCGCCCGGTTAAAGAATTGACAACCTCAAGCTCAGTATCACCAATGGTCCAATTTATGCCAAAGTTTGGAGCTTTAGCTTGATTTCGCGGCTCTGCAGAGGTAACCAGTGCAAGACGTGGCTTGTTTAAATGATACGGGGGTGGTAGGCCCTGTATAGACTTTTCAATTCGTCCGCACACAGCACGGTACATGTGTTCTGGATGCAACAAACTTCCTAACACAATGGAATGCAGGTAAACCGGCTCGATGATGGCAGACAATAGCGAGCCCTGAATACCCACAATGTTCCAGCGAGCAATTTTATCAGAACATGACATTGTCAGTAGACGCTGGCCCTGTAAATACAAAATGTTATTGGGATTTTTTTAAAGGCTTTATATCTAAGCACTTGCCTGTAGTACGCCATCCCACGTTTGAATGCCATCGCTGCTCTTTACTGGTATTGTTCCTTCTCCTGATTCAATCTTCGTACGCAACTGTCCACGTGCTTTTCTATACGTTAGTAGTAATTAATGTTATATTGCCAGAGTTTGGGTTATACCACGAGAGCCAAAAAAAAAAAAAAACGCAGAATAACAACATGTACAACGATTATGTGAAAGTCCAAAAGCAGTTGTATGTTATTATTAGCAAGTCAAAAAATGATAAAAGGGTAGTAGAAATAGTAATTTAAAAGTGAACCTAATTTTTTGCAAATTACATACAGCCAGATATGCATCTGCCACATCACGATCATATCTACTTATAAGTTCTTATTTATATATCAAATGCTTAGCGATGTGAAGTCAATTGTTTAAACACGTATAAGTTCTGGGCCTACATGCAAACCTTAATCTTTACAAATATACAACAGCTCTATGGAAGTACTAATGGATGGAATCCCAACTTTTGATAATAACGGCTGAACTAAATATATCGGTCGTAGATCGTATATATTTTTTATAACTGTCAAATGCTAATACTATAAGTCCGCGTACATCCTTGCCTCAATATATTCTTGAAAATTGAGTTTTTAGGTTCTAGTAAAAGATATTACTATTATTATAAATTTTTTTTCCTGCCAACAATGAATTTTATATCTATTTCGGAGATGCTTGTATCGGACTATTAATGCAAAAAGTTTTTCCACTTAGCTTAAAATATTATGTTACCAATCAATGCTGTACTAATTATGTATTGAGTAAGATATTAACACTATAATTTTGCCCGTCCCTATATTTTATACATGTAATGTTGCTTCTAAAATAGTGTAAGCTTATCAGAAAATCGTTTCTCTATTTATACGCAATTGTATTTTTTTGCATTTCCTAACATGTGACCGCTTGTCAAATAAATTTCATCAAATAAGAACGTTACAGTCGGAGGCAACCGATTGCATATTTGTTCAAAATAGCTATGAATATTACAAATTCGGTGTACCATAGTATTTGGAGGTGTATCTGTTTTGGCGGTCAACCTGTGAAACTGGGTGATCCTAGTTTTATAAAATATTTAAGCTTTTTTAATAAGCAAATCTTTTAAAAGCAAATCTTAAATGCGAATATACATACTATTGTATCAATTAATGCCTTTTTAAGACAGAACGGACAAAAAGCAACAAAAAAGTCGAAGCAGTCGAAGCATGGACCAAAACAAAATTATTTATACTTTTTTTCTTCCCTTGCTCCACATATAATTTATTTGTTAAAACATATGGTATCGCCTAATGTGCATATTTTAATGCCCATGGTGTCAATGGATTTTACTGTCAGACTGGACACGAAAGTAAGCAGCACAGCAATAGTCGCGAAACGGTAAAGCAGAACCACACGATAATTGAAACACGAGAAGCATAATCAGAAAAATGTCTAAAAATTGTTGACAGTGTCTTTAAGACAAGCGATTATGCGGACAAACAGACAAGATGGAATAAGCACAAAGCGTGAGAAGGGGATAAAAAAGCGCTCAGCACGTGTGAAGCACTATATCATATTTAGCTTGTCCCATACTTTGAGTTGATTTCATTTCTTTTTAGTAAGCGACTCGTCGCAATTGAACTTTTTGTAAAATGATCTAATTATTTTGTTATATTTGTAGTAGTATTTAAAAATGTGTTGTACCAACCTATTTGGATGCTTATCAACACCAGTGTCGTTTTCGTGAGGACTAAATATCCGTGCATCCCCACATGGTGCTGTATTTATATACAAATGGAAATGTACCCCGGATTTTAGTTTATAAGGGTATTGCCCGTCTGTATTCCTCACGAAAATCGACTGATATGCTGTTGCTATATATTAGAAAAAAAGGAAACAAGAATAATCAAATGTATATAAATCAAAGTTAAGTTTTGTGTTTTTGTAAGTTTAGTTTTTAAATTTTATGTGAAATATATACAAGTACATATATATATATATATATATATATATATATATATATATATATATATATATATATATATATATATATATATATATATATATATAGATATAGATATAGATATAGATATAGATATATATATATATATATATATATATATATATATATATATATATATATATATATATATATATATATATATATATATATATATATAGATATAGATATAGATATATATATATATATATATATATACTTTATTATATAATAAAGTATATATATATATATATATATATATATATATATATATATATATATATATAAAGATATATATATATATACTTTATTATATAATAATGTATATATATATATATATAGATATATATATATATACTTTATTATATAATAATGTATATATATATATATATATAGATATATATATATATACTTTATTATATAATGTATATATATATATATATATATATATATATATATATATATATATATATATATATATATATATATATATATATATATATATATATATATATATATATATATATATATAATTATATATATATATATATTATTTAGTTTAGAATCACCAGATGCTTTTTATAGTATATATATATCTTATATCTTAAACTATTAGTAGTTCGGGTTCACATATTCATTATTTACCATAAAGTATGTATGTATCGATTAGATAAAGTTAATTATTCTTTATTTTTTTAAAAAAGTCAATACCACGGCCGGGATACTTCCAGTTAATTTAATTACTTCAGAAAGTAAGGTAAGAAAAGATAAGCACAACTGCATGCTTTAAAAAAAAAAGCTACCTATAGAAACTAAAGAACTAAAGCATGTAAATATATTTAGTAGTATATACAGCTCAGCACAAGTCTAAGATAGTGAATTATACAATCATACCCTGATTACACTGAAGATCAAGTTGAGCATATAGGTATTTGAGAAGACAACGTCTGGACACTATCTCAGCATGCGAGTCATTAAGAACCGCCCCATTTACGCTCATGTGCTCGCCGCTAACACATTTTGTTCCGGTTGAAACTGAGATTACCTATTGAAAAAACATTTAATCAGAGTTAGTATCCTAGTAATATTGTACTGGTACTTACTTTGGCTTCGCAGAAATTCATGTTTTCAGTCATTACTATGCCTGCCAGCACTTTTCGTCTCGAGTACGCCTCCTGGCCCTTAATTACTTCCATGAATTTTTCCAACACCAACCGTCCGATGGTATCCGCGTGTATTTGCGGTAACTCCATCGACGATGACTTCTCGTCTATGGGTAATGGCGCATTTTTCTGTGGTGCCATCATTGGACTATACGATATATTGCACAGGGAAGCGAGCGCGGCCTTTGCGGCTGCGTTCTTAGCCAATTTCTTGGAAGGACCTACATAGCCTTAGTTTGTATCACAGCAAATAACTACTATGCAATACTCACCTGTGCCATCAAACTTTTTATCATTGATAGTCACCGTCATTTTGAAGCGGCAATTGTTTTGAGCGCCGTCAATGTTCATGCATTCAAAATTAACATCGTTAAATAATTCATACAACAACATAACAGGGCCTTTATCTGGAACTTTTTTCTGACCATCTATAGCAATCGTACTCTTTGTGGCATCTAATGATTGGAAAAAAATTATCGTTGTATTGAATATACGCATGACTCAGAATACCTAAATTAATAAATACTTAATCTTAAAATAAAACATGTTTTGAGTGTTCTAATGGGCGAAGATAACAATTGTATTGGTCATTGTCATTTAATCAAATATGAAAAGTAATCAAACTATCGCCGTTAAATAATACAATTCTTCAATATTTTCAATATGTATTTCGAGAATTATCGGTATTTAGTTGAAAAAAAAAAATTTTTAAAAAATTAAAAAAATTATATAATACGTAAAGATTCTTTCTTTCTATCATTAATAATTAATAGTTTTGAAACTTAAGTCAATGCGGAACACGAATTGTAATAAAATTTCATATTTTAAATATTACACTGCATTTGCCTCTTATAAAATATCATGCGTGAGACGTTCAAGTAGCAAAAAAAAAATAAGTTTAAATAATAAAAACATAGAAGTTTCAAAAGAAATTGTTTCCTAAGAGTTATCAAATGGGAGTCTTCAATAGAAGTTTAATCTTTCCAACATTGAAAATAATGCAAGCACATACATATAAACATGTAATAAAAGGCACTGAGTAATTAACCGCAATTAGAATTCGACGACTACAAAATATGTTTAAGTTATAAAAAAAAAAATATAAATAAATTTACGTACATAATAAAAAAAATTGAAAAAATAAATAAAATAAAAACAAATAAAATACTAGTACTTGCTGTGGCTCATGCAAAATATTTGTGGACGCAACGTGGGTTGTTCAAGCGAGGTAAGGTTGGATTTCTTTTCAGGCAACATCAACGTGTAAATCAGTTCGACTAATTCTGCTTTAGACACGTTTTCAATACCATTTTCAAGATGTTCGTCACTTGTAAAGTCCAAGTTGCCTGCTGGCTTCAAGGGAGATAACACTGCACCGTCTTTAAACTGTATAAAACTGCGCAGAGCTGTGGCTGCAGCCTCGATACGCGCTACCTTTTTACTGCGGCCTTGTCCCATATACTTCTGCCCATCAACCTGAAATAAATATAGGTTCACATCTAGTTACTTTCATGTCTTTTAGTTAAATGTAAAATAAAAAAAATAAAAATGATTCAGTTCTTAGTTGGCTTTCGCTATTGAACAACCATTGTGTAACGTTATTTTCTCCATCTCTCCTCCCCAATCTATAACTAGAGTATGACCCTGACTAGGGACTACAGGGATTAAACAACTACATAATAATGAATCTCTTTGCAGTGGATTTCGATCCCACAAATTGCATTCAATCACGTTATTTTACCTTACTCGTTTTTCCTTTTTGTATTGAAAGTAAACACTTTTAACCTGTAATGATAGACATCTGGTCACCTCGCCATTAATTATGCAATATTCAAAAAACCGTTTGCTTATAGCTTTTCACAAGAAACAACAATATACTATTTTCATTAAAGAATGAATGTTCAGCGGCGTCTATAAGAGGTATACGAAAGCATATATACTCCGCCTGAACCCAAGAGTTGACTTGAGTTGCCTCCTTGCATACATATCCTAGAATATATGTTCTATGAATTGTTATCTTTCTCAAACGAGCTAAACTTTGCGGTAACTTAAAACGAATATACATTAGAAAAAGAATACATATTAAACCAATTTATATGACCAATTATATTGTTGACAATGTCCACTAACCTCAACGGAGATCGTAAATAACGGTGCATGCACCGGGCCAGTCTGTGACTCTAGTTTGTATATCAGTCCATGCCGCAATTCGTTAAGCATTGCTACAGTATTTTTCGGCTGTGGTACACGGTCCTTGCCTGATTTCTTTTTTGGTGGCACTAAAAACAGATAAGTATTATTATATACATATAACATATCAAATGTCATTATCATCGTTTACATATAAGTAAAATTTGTCAAGGACTTTAAAAAAAAAAAAAATGTAACTAAGAATTGAATATACTATTTCAAGGAAACCCTGTTTCGAGAAATAAAAGGGAAATTTATTCTTGACAGAGTTTGTCTTTGGCATATTTTTTAACTTACCGGCATATTTTGGCATATCATAACGCCGTTTCTGAGGAGACTTTCGATTATAACCGTTCATGTTTCCCTCCGTTGATGTAGATACCACCTGTGCCTTTATAATTATGGGGTTAAAAAGAAACATTAGGACTTTCATTTTGACAAAAATTCAATTACAGTACTAAGTATCAATGTAAAAAAACATCAAGCATTACAATACAACATTGACATTTAGACAATCATATACAGACTTTAATCCTTTCATTTAATTTTCTACACACACACATACAACCATTACATAAGTGCTATAGTCGACAATACTCGCCAGATATCGTGTAATCAACTGTAGAGGTCCGTGGACGTGGAACATACATAAACTTTTCCCATTGCAATTAAAAATTAAAACAAAAATATATATACATATCCAAATATAATGGATTGAACAACTTTGAACTTCTTTTATCTTAATGATCAGGCTTTTCACATTACTCTTGTTTGATATATATATATATATATATATATATATATATATATATATATATATATATATATATATATATATATATATATATATATATATATATATATATATATATATATATATATATATATATATATATATATAATGACATTATGTATGTTCCTTAACTCACTTTGCAATGGGAGAGTCGAGGCACAACGACAGTTCGCTTTAGAAAGAAACGTTGTTTTTTTGAAAAACGCCAAGAGTCTGCATACAGCTGCTGCCGTTGATAGAAAATGGCAGATCTCGCGAGATGCATTGCACGGTAATGCGATTTATAGCATATACGCCTAGGATTATAACATGCAGAATACATTGCCTCTCAGCAAAGTGGAAAGCAATTGCAGAAATAATTTATAGCGAGTTGTTGAACGAGAGCAAAAACAAGAGGCAGGATGACGAAATGAGGTAAGGAAACGCGTGTTATACGGTTGAGCGTAAGAATTCAACTGGCTACAATTAAATCAAATTGCAGCAAAGAACCCACTGAAAGACAAGCAAACTTTTTGAGAAGTATTTATATATCTATTCATTTAAAGCGCACTGGTCTCAACAGCACTTGCACTTTAGCTAAGCTCTATCGTAATTCTGCTGATTCATTGAGGTTGATAAAACATTAAAAGTGCCAAAAAAAATACATTTAAATTAATACATATAAATTAATTTCTAGTGCGCAGAGGGCACCGCAAGCATATGAACATTAAGATGGATGGCCTAGAGAAATGTCATGCGCTTTCAGCATTTTGGATTGCAGTTTCAATTTTTTTCATTTATGTTTTTCGCGTATTTTTCTTAATTTATCCTCGATTCCTATACATAGAGTTTTAAATGAAATTTAGAGTACTTTATATTATCTGATACATTTCAATAACGAAAAATTTTTTCATATATATATATATATATATATATATATATATATATATATATATATATATATATATGAAATGTATATATATATATGTATATATATATATAAATATATATATATATATATATATATATATATATATATATATATATATATATATATATATATATATATATGAACAAATTTTTCATTATTCAAATGTATCAGAGAACATAAAGTACTCTAAATTTCATTTAAAACTCTATGTATAGGAATCGAGGATCAATTAAGAAATATACGCGAAAAACATAAATGAATATATGTACATATAAGTAGAGACATGCAACTTTATATGTACGTAGATAATCGAATAGGGGAACAGCTGAATAGAGGCTCCGAATAGTAAAGGGCTGGCGCGTAATAAAAGCAACGGAAAGAAAATTCGCATTAAATTTTACGTTATGCTGCGATGCTTCTCAACTGCACATCGATGCACCTGTACACCAAGTGTCAGCTGCCAGCCAAGCGACAGCTGTCTGTCCGTCTAAATATTTAAACAATAAGTGTATACTAAATTAGACAACAAATGCGTTGTAGCACCTGTCTTTTGCATCTTCTGTAAATAGGATTTCATACATTGCTAAGAGCGCATGCGTTACATCTGTGGGTCGGGCCGAATATGTTATCAAACTTGAGAGCCTTGCACAAAAATCGACTTGTATTGTCGGTTAGTTATGTAAGAAGACCATATAACGTGTAAAAAAAAAGAATACAAAAAAAACACCATGATTTTCCATTTTCAATGAATTCAGGGTATATGGACTCAGGATATGGATTCAGGGTAGCATATGGTAATGGGTCTCGAACTGAAAGTGAATACTAGATACATTGATATATAGGTACTTAATAACACTAAACCATATATAATCATATACGTTGCATCTAAAACAAATAAATAAAAGCCAAAAAGGGTTTTAGAGCGCACAATTATGTATATATCTAAATATTTATATTTATATATCTTAATAACTAACAAATAAAAGTTTAGCATTAAATTATCAATACACATGCAGATAATAGATATAATAATATATATATATATATATATATATATATATATATATATATATATATATGTGTGTGTGTGTGTGTGTGTGTGTGTGTGTGTGTGTGTGTGTGTGTGTGTGTGTGTGTGTGTGTGTGTGTGTGTGTGTGTGTGTGTGTGTGTGTGTGTGTGTGTGTGTGTGTGTGTGTGTGTGTGTGTGTGTGTGTGTGTGTGTGTGTGTGTGTGTGTGTGTGTGTGTGTGTGTGTGTGTGTGTGTGTGTGTGTGTGTGTGTGTGTGTGTGTGTGTGTGTGTGTGTGTGTGTGTGTGTTTGTGTTTGTATACCGTCTGCATAATACTCATTCACGGCAGACTCTGCCTCTCTCTATTAAATCATGGATTGTCGACATGAGCTTATATTCCACATTTCAAGTCTCCTGAAGTTCAAAAAGCATTTCCCGATTTGCCACGCCCAGAATGGGCGTATCGGTAAAATCTTAACCATTTATCAGACGTTGTGTTCATTTGGACAGACGGACGAACAGCAAAACGGATATTACACAGAGCCAATATACTCATTACACTTCATAAAAATATATGAATATTTACGCATGAATCGATATTTGCTTGATTCGTTATGTAACTTCAAATACCCCTTCATTTCTTTACATGTATAAAATTTACTGGCATTTACCGGGTACTAGGGGTACTGAGGTGCTGGTGGTTAACTGTACGCCTTACACTGTACGCAACCAGCCATTTACAATTTGGCATGGTGCCTAAATCAATAGCGCTTTTCTCAGAATTCCTTGGGCTTTACGGGCATTAAATTGACATATGCAAGGGATATATTGACCATTTTTAAAGCGTGTGGCTACAAATGTCGTTGAATATATGTGCTAAATGCATGCTTTTTTATTCAAAATGTATCTATTTTATTGAAAAATAAAAAAAAAATGTTTCGAATTGTACTAAGGTCAGAGGCCAGTGGTTAAAAAACAAAACAACTATCTAAAAGCAACATCGCATTCGAAAAATATCATAAATATATAGTCCATAATTTTGCTTCTTCTTTCAATTAAACAATAATTTAAATTCGACTTGATTCAATGGTAAAATCATGAATTACAAAACAACCAAAAAAAAAAAAAATAGCATAAGCATATTAAAAATATATAAAATAAATAAGACGTTTTATGTCTACTTACATGCTGCACAAAATTGTTATTGGCGCTGTTTAGCATGATTATTTCCAATTCAAATATCTCGTACTTTACTTGTAACTTTATATGTTTTTTGTTATACCTATTGTGTTTAATGTTGGTTGCAAAGCTGCTATTTTAGAGGGGCAAACAGTCCACTCAGGAGTTGTTAATTTTGTTTACCATTAACATATGTATTTATTTCTAGGAGGAGAATATATTTAAATACTTCTCTTTATGTACGGACGTGTGTACTTAGTGCACATACGTCATGTCTATGTTATACGAAAACTTACTCATTGTAACTTTAAGAAAAAAGTGGCACTAAAATGAAGTACAAAATATTAAAAAGTTGGGAAATAAATATATGTGTGTATCTTAAATAAGGCAAACTCACAATGCATTTCCGTATCTCTGGGCTATATATGTTTTGTTTAGAAATGGTGCATGAACTTTTTATGAATGATAGTTTTTATGTGATTTGATTATGTATATTTGTGGTGCTACATGGACTACTTTGAATACATACATACATATCTGTATTTGTATTGGTATTTGTTTTTGTATTTGAATTAAAACTAATCACTAAGTAAGAAGGCTTTTGATTTCTTTCCTATTTCGATGCACCATATACATGCATACATACATACATCTGCATTGGGATATATACATATGTATGTACATACATACATATATGCATTCATACGTAACTTCAATTCGTAAAGAGCACAGCGAAAACTTTGAAGGGTAGCACACGAAAAAGAGAGCAGCAGCATTGCCTCTCTCTCACAAGCTCACGTGGAGAGCGACACACTGGCATTATGCGGAAGTCTTCACTAATAGAAGAGTACGTAGCCGCAAGCAGGTCGATACTTATACGCACGCATACATACATATTTATGATTGGGTCCTATTTTCCAGCTCATAATATATAAACAGTCTCATGACTACTAACTACTATTCATCGGTCTCTAAATTATTGTCATATTCAGATTCACGAATGAATGCTGTTTATAATTATTTAGATTTCTTCACTCAACTTTTCATAAGTTATAGATAAACATATACAAACATGCTTTATTCAGAACGGCATCAACTTGCATTGCCATTATTTATATATATATATATATATATATATATATATATATATATATATATATATATATATATATATATATATATATATATATATATATATATATATATATATATATATATATATATATATATATATATATATATATATATATATATTATGTATGTATGTAACATGATAAATGCAGATGTAGCCCTTCCCTTATATGCGTATGTAAATGCTTTTGTTGATGCTATTCTACACTCATACAAATATACATAGATACATACAAATTTACATATGTATGTATGGAAATGTACATGTTTATGCATGTATGTATATATTCATATTAATGAATGGCTGTACTTGATTTATTGTAATTTTTTGTGTTGCTACTGCCTACCTTACTTGGTATTTTGTCGAAGCTCTAATTATTGATTTTTACGTCACTTTTGCTCTTTAGCTTTCCCATTTTACTAGAAATTTCACTCCACAAAAAGATGACAAAAAATTGCACACACCTTAATAACTAGCGGCGAAACTTGACGGTATTTGTCGCGGAGTGCAATGCACAATATTTTTATGCAAATTTCTTTCAGTTTCTTTTTTCGCAACGTAACCGCCTGCTAGTCCTCACAAAACAAGAACGACTTCAGTTAATCAAGACTTTTTGTTTTAGTTTTAATGGTGATATAAAACACACCCAGGGATGTCTAAGATAAATCATGTCTTTATATATCGATGTATCGTATGTGCCTGTTTTATACGATGTTTGATGAGTTGTTACCGTGCGATGTTTTTTTAGCTGCTATCGATAGCAAAGTAGCTGACAGCACTAACCATACAACCACTAACCATACCACACATATATTTGAGAGAGCAGAGTGAGAGAGAGAGCAAGGAAAAATAGCATACACTCATTCCCCGTATGAGAATTTGATCATTTCGGTTGAACGCTTATAGCGCACTGACTATGCTGGACAATATTTTCACTGCCTGAAGCGATAAGCGACCGATACGAGCAAATACGAAGTTGATTGGTTCGCTAAGCGGCTTCGCTATACGCTGAAAACGCTTGATCTACTTGTGTAGTCTATGTGTTGTATGGTTAGTGACTGTATGTATGCATGTGTATTTGCGTATGGGTATATGTACGAGGTTTGCTGAAAAAGTTTTGCAAACTTTGTTGTTGATTCGAAAATTATTTTTTTCCATAAATTTGAATTTTGTCCACTTCAAAGTAATTCCCATTAAGTATTATATAAATCAACTGTATACATTAAACTGAACATTCAAAATGATCGAAGTTGACGCCATATGTCAGAAATATTTGTACTAAAATATCGTAAGAAAATAAATAAAAAAAATGATTTTAGGAAATTAATAAAAAGCGATATTTTTGAACAGACCTCGGGTCTACGTTGCAAAAAAAAAATCCAATTCTGTGAAATCAGGCGTCACTGTTACGAAGACACTGATGTAGCAGAGCAGCTGGCGTGTGTATAATAGTCATTGACTTAGTCCCTAGTTTTGTCCCGACAAAGAAAGAATTATAGCGTTGAGGTGTGTGCATACACACATACATCTGTATATAATGATGATGAATCTATTAAATGTAAAACTGATGTATGCACATATGTATGTATGTATGGATGTGTGTCTAAAACATAAAAGGAAGTACAAATTTCAGAACAAATTGTTAAATTTATTATTTACAAAAGTGGGCTCTAGAGATTGTTGCCAATATAAAACAATGTGCAAAATGTAAACAAGGAGATCTAATTGAACACTTTTACTTGACAGACCAAATTGTTAAATTTATTATTTACAAAACATGGCTCTACGGATTGTTGCTAATAATATTATTTACAA
Organism: Drosophila anceps; assembly: GCA_035045945.1. Lineage (NCBI taxonomy): Eukaryota > Metazoa > Arthropoda > Insecta > Diptera > Drosophilidae > Drosophila > Drosophila anceps. The sequence continues at coordinate 29,481 of JAWNON010000097.1, read as the reverse complement.
TTAATTTAAAATTGTTAAGTTATTATTATTTACAAAACAGGGCTCTAGTGATTGTTACAATTATCAAACATTAAGCAAAAAGTAAACAAACATATAAAAAAGTGAAATCATACAAAAATGTTAAATTTATTATTATTTGCAAAACAGGTAATTGTTGCTATTAAAATTATTTCGAAAACAAGGCTTGAAAGAACAGTAGTTAAATAGATTTAATAGAAAACTTATATGTACATTACAGCCCAAATTGTTAAATTTATTATTATTTACAAAACAGGGTTTTAGTGACTGTTGCCAATATAAAACATCGTGCAAAAAAAAAACAAAGATCTAACTGAAAACTTTTGCATAACAGCACAAATTGCTGAATTAATTATTTTCTACAGAACGGGACTCTAGTAATTGTTGCCAAAATAAAACATTGTCCGAAAAGTAAACAAACATAAAAAAGAATTGCGACTTACAGACCAAATCGTTAAATTTAATATTATTTACAAAACGGCTCTAGTGATTGTCACCAATGTTAAATAATAGGTAAAAAGTAAACCAATATTTTGTATTGGCAACAATCACTAGAGCACTTTTTTGAAAAAAATTATATTAGTAACAATCGGTAGAGCAATATAAAACACTTAACAATTTGGTCTATCATGTAAAATTTTTCAATTTAATCTCCTTGCTTACTTTTTACACAATGTTTTCTATTGGCAACAATTACTAGAGCACTTTTTAGTAAATAAATTTATTAGCAAAAATCAGTAGAGCCCTGTTTTGTAAATAAAATTAATTTAAAAAAATTGGTGTCATGTAAAAACTTTCAATTTAATCTCCTTGCTTACTTTTTGCACAATGTTTTATATTATATTATCACTAGAGCACCTTTTTTGTAAATAATTATATTGGCAACAATCAGTTGATGTCTGTTTTGCAAATAATAATAATAATAAATATATTGATGTCATGTAAAATTTTTGTAAATAATAATAATTTTACAATTTGTCTGTCATGTAAAAATTTGCAATTAGAACTATTGGTTTTCTTTTTACACAATGATTTACAATGGTGTCAATCACTGGTCATTTGGTAAAGAATGATTAATTTAATAATTTGGTCGGTTAGGCAAAATTTCCCCAATTGGATCTACTTTTTTACTTTTTACACAATGTTTTATATTGACAACATTCACTAAAGCCTTGTTTTGTAAATAATAATAAATTCAACCATTTGGTGTCATGTATTATTTTTCAATTAGATCTTCTTGTTCAATCACTAGAGCAAAAAACCATCTTTTCATTAGTTTTCAAATTTGTATTAAGTTGTTTCCAGTATTTTCTAGCTTTTATGACGAATTTCACAATCCCGAGAAATCCTAAATGCAGGGTAAATCAGGCGTCACTATTCGTCGACGCTGGAGTGGCAGAGCTTACGACGTATAGGTATTAAACTCGCTTGAACGACAGAACGCTTATAAGTTAAAGTGTGTTAGTGTAAAATCAGTCTTAAAACGGATATATAGGACATATAACAGATCGAAATTTAAATGTATTATTATTTACAAAACAAGGCTTTAGTGATTGTTGCAAATATAAAACATTGTGCAAAAAGTAAACAAACATATAAAAAAGAAGTCCAAGTTACCGACCAAAATGCTAAATTTATTATTATTTACAAAATAGCGCTCTCGTGATTATTGCCAATTTAAAACAATACGGCAAAAGTAAAAAAAATAAATCTAATTGCAAAATATTACATGACACCGAATTGTTAAATTTATTATTATTTACAAAACAAGGCTTTAGTGATTGTTGCAAACATAAAACATTGTGCAAAAAGTAAACCAACATACAAAAAAGAAGTCACCCTTACAGACCGAAATGCTAAATTTATTATTTACAAAATAGTGCTCAAGTGACTATTTCTAATTTAAAATATTATGGAAAAAGTAAACATTTAGATCTAAATGAAAAATTTTACATGACACCAAATTGTTAAATTTATTATTATTCACAAAAAAGTGCTCTAGTTATTGTTGCCAATATAAAACGTTGTGGAAAAAGTAAACAAGGAGATTTATTTGAAAACTTTTACATAACACTAATCTATTTTATTTATTATTATTTATAAATCAGGTCTCTAATGATGGTTGTCAATATAGAACATTGTGCAAAAAATAAATAAGGAGGTTAGTTGAATGTTGAATTTATTATTATTTACAAAACAGGGCTCTAGTGACAGGCGGTCAACGTATTAAGTTACTACAACAAAGATATGATCTGGACTACTACTTCGGAAGCTGACATAAAACGCTACCAAGAGCGTATCCAGAATATCAACCAGCAACTTTGCACAAGTGCAGAGAATCGCAAACGGGCTGTATAACTGCCATAGCCCCAATTTGCCAAAATTTTAATTATAAGCCTCTAAATGCAAGCCGACGCGTAAAAACGCTGTTTGCGAAAAACTAATTCTGTTAGGCTGTAACTAGCACATGTATTTGGCCGTAGAATTATATAGAGTATAAATTGTAAGACCAAACTCATGCATACCCTTTAATCCCATTTTTCTTCCTCACTTCCCAACAAAAAAAAAAGATTTTTGTTAAAAAATAAGGTAAAAAAGTATTGAAATATATTTTAAATGACAAACCAAATTGTTAAATTTTATATTATTAACAAAACAGAGCTCTAGTGATTGTTACGAATAGAAAACATTATATGAAAAGTAAACAAAGATCTAATTGAAAACTTTTACATGACACCAAACTATTAAATTTATTATTATACATAATACAGGGTTCTAGTGATTGTTGCCAATATAAAACACTGTGGAAAAAGTAAGCAAGCAGATCTAATTGAAACATTTTACATGATAGACCAATTTATTAAATGTATTATTATTTATAAAACATTGCTCTAGTGAAAAATTGAACAATTTTACATGACAGACTAAATTGTAAAATGTTTTCTATATTTAAAAACAGGGTTCTTGTGATTGTTGCCAACATAAAAATTGTGCGGAAAGTAAACAAGGAGATTTAATTGAAAACTTTTACATGACACCAATCTATTTAATTTATTATTATTATTTACAAAACAGGGCTCTAGTGATTGTTGTCAATATAAAACATTGTGCAAAAAAAAAACATTGTGCAAAAAATAAATAAGGAGGTTAGCTGAATATTGAAGTTATTATTATTATTATTTAAAAAATGACTAGTGATTGTCACCAATGTAAATCAATGTTTAAAAAGAAAACCAATAGTTCTAATTGCAAACTTTTACATGACAGACCAAATTGTAAAATTATTATTATTTACATATCAGGGCTCTAGTGATTATTGTCAATATAAAACATGGTGCAAAAAGTAAACAAGCAGATCAATTTCAAAAATATTACATGACACCAAATCGTTAAATTTATCATTATTAACAAAACAGGGCTCTAGTGATTGCTTACAATTTAAAACATTGTGCAAACAGTAAACAAACATATGTATAAAAAAAGAAGTGCGACTTACAGACCAATATGTTAAATTTAGTTTTCTTTATAAAACGGCTCTAGTGATTGTCACAAATGTTAAATAACATGTAAAAAGTAAACCAATATTTTTTACAACAACAACAATCACAATAGCAATTTTGTAAAAAAAAAATTATATTAGCAACAATCGGTGGAGCGTTATAGTAGATTTAACAATTTGGTCTATCATGTAAAATTTTTCAAATTGATCTCCTTGCTTATTTTTTGCACAATGTTTTATATTGGCAACAATCACTATAGCACTTTTTTGTAAATAAATTTGTTAGCAACAATCAGTAGAGCCGTGTTTTGTAAATAATAATATATTTAAAAAATTTGTGTCATGTAAAAGCACCATTTTTGTAAATATTTATATTGGCAACAATCAGTAGATGTCTGTTTTTTAAATGATAATAATCAATAGATTGATGTCATGTGAAAGTTTTGTAAATAATAATAATTATTTTACAATTTGTCTGTCATGTAAAAGTTTTCAATTAGAATTATTGTTTTTCTTTTTACACATTGATTTACATTGGTGACAATCACTAGATATTTTGTAAAGAATGATTTATTTAACATTTGGTCGGTTATGCAAAATTTCCTCAATTGGATCTTCTTTACTTTTTGTACAATGTTTTATATTGACAACAATCACTAAAGCTCTGTTTTGTAAATAATAATAAATTCAACAACTTGGTGTCATGTAATATTTTTTAATTAGATCTTGTTTACTTTTGTCATAATTTTTTAAATTGGCAGTAATCACTAGAGCGCTATTTTGTAAATAATAATCAATTCAGCATTTTGGCCTGTAAGTTACACTTCTTTTTTATACATATGTTTGTGTTGCTTTTTGCACAACGTTTCATATTAGCAACAAGCCTTGAGCCTTGCTTTGTAAATAATAATAATTTTACAATTTGGTTTGTCATGTAAAAGTTTGCAATTGATTAAAATTGGTGACATTCACTAGTCATTTTGTACATTTTTTGATTAATAATACAAGAAATGCTCGTAGAATCCAAAAACCACCTTTTCATTAGTTTTCAAATTTGCATTTAGTAGTTTCCAGCATTTTCTAGCTTTTATGACGAATTTCACAAACTGATATATAAAACATATAACAGATCGAAATATAAATGTATTATTATTATTAACAAAACAAGGCTTTAGTGATTGTTGCAAATATAAAACATTATGCAAAAAGTAAACAAACATACAAAAAAGAAGTGCAACTTACAGACCAAAATGCTAAATTAATTTACAAAATAGCTCCCTAGTGATTAATTTAAAATATTACTGTACATAATAAAAATAATAAGTAAACAGGAAATCTAATTGAAAAATATTACATGACACCAAATTGTTAAATTAATTATTATTAACAAAAAAGTGCTCTAGGGATTGTTGCCAATATAAAACATTGTGGAAAAAGTAAAGGATTAGATTTATTTGAAAACTTTTACATAACACCAATCCATTTAATTTATTATTATTTACAATACAGGGCTCTAGTGATGGTTGTCAATATAAAACATTGTGCAAAAAGTAAATAAGGAGGTTTATTTAGTATTCAATTTATTTATTATTTTTTACAAAACAGGTGACAGGCGGTCAACGTGTTAAGTTACTACAACAAAGATATGATCAGGACTACTACTTCGGAAGCAGACATAAAACGCTACCAAGAACGTATCCAGAATAACAAGCAGCAAGTGAAGAGAAACGCAAACGGGCTGCATAACTGCCATAGCCCCAATTTGCCAAAATTTTAATTATAAGCCTCTAAATGCAAGCCGATGCGTGAAAACGCTGCTTGCGAAAAACTAATTCTGTTAGGCTGTAACTAGCACATGTATTTGGCCGTAGAATTATATAGAGTATAAATTGCAAGACCAAACTCATGCATACCCTTTAATCCCATTTTTCTTCCTCACTTCCCAACAAAAAATAGATTTTTGTTAAGAAAATAAGGTAAAAAAATATTGAAAAATTTTAAATGACAGACCAAATTGTAAAATTTTATATTATTAACAAAACAGAGCACTAGTGATTGTTACGAATAGAAAACATTATACAAAAAGTAAACAAAGATCTAATTGAAAACTTTTACATGACACCAAACTATTAAATTTATTATTATACATAATACAGGGTTCTAGTGATTGTTGCCAATATAAAACACTGTGGAAATAGTAAGCAAGCAGATCTAATTGAAACATTTTACATGATAGACCAATTTATTAAATGTATTATTATTTATAAAACATTGCTCTAGTGAAAAATTGAACAATTTTACATGACAGACTAAATTGTAAAATGTTTTCTATATTTAAAAACAGGGTTCTTGTGATTGTTGCCAGCATAAAAATTGCGCGGAAAGTAAACAAGGAGATTAAATTGAAAACTTTTACATGACACCAATCTATTTAATTTATTATTACTAATTACAAAACAGGGCTCTAGTGATTGTTGTCAATATAAAACATTGTGCAAAAAAAAAACATTGTGCAAAAAGTAAATAAGGAGGTTAGCTGAATATTGAAGTTATTATTATTATTATTTAAAAAATGTTTAAAAATGTTTAAAAAAAAACCAATAGTTCTAATTGCAAACTTTTACATGACAGACCAAATTGTAAAATTATTATTATTTACATATCAGGGCTCTAGTGATTATTGTCAATATAAAACATGGTGCAAAAAGTAAACAAGCAGATCAATTTCAAAAATATTACATGACACCAAATCGTTAAATTTATCATTATTAACAAAACAGGGCTCTAGTGATTGCTTACAATTTAAAACATTGTGCAAACAGTAAACAAACATATGTATAAAAAAAGAAGTGCGACTTACAGACCAATATGTTAAATTTAGTTTTCTTTATAAAACGGCTCTAGTGATTGTCACAAATGTTAAATAACATGTAAAAAGTAAACCAATATTTTTTACAACAACAACAATCACAATAGCAATTTTGTAAAAAAAAAATTATATTAGCAACAATCGGTGGAGCGTTATAGTAGATTTAACAATTTGGTCTATCATGTAAAATTTTTCAAATTGATCTCCTTGCTTATTTTTTGCACAATGTTTTATATTGGCAACAATCACTATAGCACTTTTTTGTAAATAAATTTGTTAGCAACAATCAGTAGAGCCCTGTTTTGTAAATAATAATATATTTAAAAAATTTGTGTCATGTAAAAGCACCATTTTGGTAAATATTTATATTGGCAACAATCAGTAGATGTCTGTTTTTTAAATGATAATAATCAATAGATTGATGTCATGTGAAAGTTTTGTAAATAATAATAATTATTTTACAATTTGTCTGTCATGTAAAAGTTTTCAATTAGAATTATTGTTTTTCTTTTTACACATTGATTTACATTGGTGACAATCACTAGATATTTTGTAAATAATGAGTTATTTAACATTTGGTCGGTTATGCAAAATTTCCTCAATTGGATCTTCTTTACTTTTTGTACAATCTTTTATATTGACAACAATCACTAAAGCCCTGTTTTGTAAATAATAATAAATTCAACAACTTGGTGTCATGTAATATTTTTTTTATTAGATCTTGTTTACTTTTGTCATAATTTTTTAAATTGGCAGTAATCACTAGAGCGCTATTTTGTAAATAATAATCAATTCAGCATTTTGGCCTGTAAGTTACACTTCTTTTTTATACATATGTTTGTGTTGCTTTTTGCACAACGTTTCATATTAGCAACAAGCCTTGAGCCTTGCTTTGTGATTGTGATTGTTACGAATAGAAAACATTATACAAAAAGTAAACAAAGATCTAATTGAAAACTTTTACATGACACGAAACTATTAAATGTATTATTATACATAATACAGAGTTCTAGTGATTGTTGCCAATATAAAACACTGTGGAAAAAGTAAGCAAGCAGATCTAATTGAAACATTTTACATGATAGACCAATTTATTAAATGTATTATTATTTATAAAACATTGCTCTAGTGAAAAATTGAACAATTTTACATGACAGACTAAATTGTAAAATGTTTTCTATATTTAAAAACAGGGTTCTTATGATTGTTGCCAACATAAAAATTGTGCGGAAAGTAAACAAGGAGATTTAATTGAAAACTTTTACATGACACCAATCTATTTAATTTATTATTATTATTTACAAAACAGGGCTCTAGTGATTGTTGTCAATATAAAACATTGTGCAAAAAAAAAAAACATTGTGATAAAAGTAAATAAGGATGTTAGCTGAATATTGAAGTTATTATTATTATTATTTAAAAAATGACTAGTGATTGTCACCAATGTAAATCAATGTTTAAAAAGAAAACCAATAGTTCTAATTGCAAACTTTTACATGACAGACCAAATTGTAAAATTATTATTATTTACATATCAGGGCTCTAGTGATTATTGTCAATATAAAACATGGTGCAAAAAGTAAACAAGCAGATCAATTTCAAAAATATTACATGACACCAAATCGTTAAATTTATCATTATTAACAAAACAGGGCTCTAGTGATTGCTTACAATTTAAAACATTGTGCAAACAGTAAACAAACATATGTATAAAAAAAGAAGTGCGACTTACAGACCAATATGTTAAATTTAGTTGTCTTTATAAAACGGCTCTAGTGATTGTCACAAATGTTAAATAACATGTAAAAAGTAAACCAATATTTTTTACAACAACAACAATCACAATTGCAATTTTGTAAAAAAAAAATTATATTAGCAACAATCGGTGGAGCGTTATAGTAGATTTAACAATTTGGTCTATCATGTAAAATTTTTCAAATTGATCTCCTTGCTTATTTTTTGCACAATGTTTTATATTGGCAACAATCACTATAGCACTTTTTTGTAAATAAATTTGTTAGCAACAATCAGTAGAGCCCTGTTTTGTAAATAATAATATATTTAAAAAATTTGTGTCATGTAAAAGCACCATTTTTGTAAATATTTATATTGGCAACAATCAGTAGATGTCTGTTTTTTAAATGATAATAATCAATAGATTGATGTCATGTGAAAGTTTTGTAAATAATAATAATTATTTTACAATTTGTCTGTCATGTAAAAGTTTTCAATTAGAACTATTGTTTTTCTTTTTACACATTGATTTACATTGGTGACAATCACTAGATATTTTGTAAAGAATGATTTATTTAACATTTGGTCGGTTATGCAAAATTTCCTCAATTGGATCTTCTTTACTTTTTGTACAATGTTTTATATTGACAACAATCACTAAAGCCCTGTTTTGTAAATAATAATAAATTCAACAACTTGGTGTCATGTAATATTTTTTAATTAGATCTTGTTTACTTTTGTCATAATTTTTTAAATTAGCAGTAATCACTAGAGCGCTATTTTGTAAATAATAATCAATTCAGCATTTTGGCCTGTAAGTTACACTTCTTTTTTATACATATGTTTGTGTTGCTTTTTGCACAACGTTTCATATTAGCAACAAGCCTTGAGCCTTGCTTTGTAAATAATAATAATTTTACAATTTGGTTTGTCATGTAAAAGTTTGCAATTGATTAAAATTGGCGACATTCACTAGTCATTTTGTACATTTTTTGATTAATAATACAAGAAATGCTCGTAGAATCCAAAAACCACCTTTTCATTAGTTTTCAAATTTGCATTTAGTAGTTTCCAGCATTTTCTAGCTTTTATGACGAATTTCACAAACTGATATATAAAACATATAACAGATCGAAATATAAATGTATTATTATTATTAACAAAACAAGGCTTTAGTGATTGTTGCAAATATAAAACATTATGCAAAAAGTAAACAAACATACAAAAAAGAAGTGCAACTTACAGACCAAAATGCTAAATTAATTTACAAAATAGCTCCCTAGTGATTAATTTAAAATATTACTGTACATAATAAAAATAATAAGTAAACAGGAAATCTAATTGAAAAATATTACATGACACCAAATTGTTAAATTAATTATTATTAACAAAAAAGTGCTCTAAGGATTGTTGCCAATATAAAACATTGTGGAAAAAGTAAAGGATTAGATTTATTTGAAAACTTTTACATAACACCAATCCATTTAATTTATTATTATTTACAATACAGGGCTCTAGTGATGGTTGTCAATATAAAACATTGTGCAAAAAGTAAATAAGGAGGTTTATTGAATACTAAATTTATTATTATTTACAAAACAGGTGACAGGCGGTCAACGTGTTAAGTTACTACAACAAAGATATGATCAGGACTACTACTTCGGAAGCAGACATAAAACGCTACCAAGAACGTATCCAGAATAACAAGCAGCAAGTGAAGAGAAACGCAAACGGGCTGCATAACTGCCATAGCCCCAATTTGCCAAAATTTTAATTATAAGCCTCTAAATGCAAGCCGATGCGTGAAAACGCTGCTTGCGAAAAACTAATTCTGTTAGGCTGTAACTAGCACATGTATTTGGCCGTAGAATTATATAGAGTTTTTTTTTTAATCCCATTTTTCTTCCTCACTTCCCAACAAAAAATAGATTTTTGTTAAGAAAATAAGGTAAAAAAATATTGAAAAATTTTAAATGACAGACCAAATTGTAAAATTTTATATTATTAACAAAACAGAGCACTAGTGATTGTTACGAATAGAAAACATTATACAAAAAGTAAACAAAGATCTAATTGAAAACTTTTACATGACACGAAACTATTAAATGTATTATTATACATAATACAGAGTTCTAGTGATTGTTGCCAATATAAAACACTGTGGAAAAAGTAAGCAAGCAGATCTAATTGAAACATTTTACATGATAGACCAATTTATTAAATGTATTATTATTTATAAAACATTGCTCTAGTGAAAAATTGAACAATTTTACATGACAGACTAAATTGTAAAATGTTTTCTATATTTAAAAACAGGGTTCTTGTGATTGTTGCCAACATAAAAATTGTGCGGAAAGTAAACAAGGAGATTTAATTGAAAACTTTTACATGACACCAATCTATTTAATTTATTATTATTATTTACAAAACAGGGCTCTAGTGATTGTTGTCAATATAAAACATTGTGCAAAAAAAAAAAACATTGTGCAAAAAGTAAATAAGGAGGTTAGCTGAATATTGAAGTTATTATTATTATTATTTAAAAAATGACTAGTGATTGTCACCAATGTAAATCAATGTTTAAAAAGAAAACCAATAGTTCTAATTGCAAACTTTTACATGACAGACCAAATTGTAAAATTATTATTATTTACATATCAGGGCTCTAGTGATTATTGTCAATATAAAACATGGTGCAAAAAGTAAACAAGCAGATCAATTTAAAAAATATTACATGACACCAAATCGTTAAATTTATCATTATTAACAAAACAGGGCTCTAGTGATTGCTTACAATTTAAAACATTGTGCAAACAGTAAACAAACATATGTATAAAAAAAGAAGTGCGACTTACAGACCAATATGTTAAATTTAGTTTTCTTTATAAAACGGCTCTAGTGATTGTCACAAATGTTAAATAACATGTAAAAAGTAAACCAATATTTTTTACAACAACAACAATCACAATTGCAATTTTGTAAAAAAAAAATTATATTAGCAACAATCGGTGGAGCGTTATAGTAGATTTAACAATTTGGTCTATCATGTAAAATTTTTCAAATTGATCTCCTTGCTTATTTTTTGCACAATGTTTTATATTGGCAACAATCACTATAGCACTTTTTTGTAAATAAATTTGTTAGCAACAATCAGTAGAGCCCTGTTTTGTAAATAATAATATATTTAAAAAATTTGTGTCATGTAAAAGCACCATTTTTATAAATATTTATATTGGCAACAATCAGTAGATGTCTGTTTTTTAAATGATAATAATCAATAGATTGATGTCATGTGAAAGTTTTGTAAATAATAATAATTATTTTACAATTTGTCTGTCATGTAAAAGTTTTCAATTAGAACTATTGTTTTTCTTTTTACACATTGATTTACATTGGTGACAATCACTAGATATTTTGTAAAGAATGATTTATTTAACATTTGGTCGGTTATGCAAAATTTCCTCAATTGGATCTTCTTTACTTTTTGTACAATGTTTTATATTGACAACAATCACTAAAGCCCTGTTTTGTAAATAATAATAAATTCAACAACTTGGTGTCATGTAATATTTTTTAATTAGATCTTGTTTACTTTTGTCATAATTTTTTAAATTGGCAGTAATCACTAGAGCGCTATTTTGTAAATAATAATCAATTCAGCATTTTGGCCTGTAAGTTACACTTCTTTTTTATACATATGTTTGTGTTGCTTTTTGCACAACGTTTCATATTAGCAACAAGCCTTGAGCCTTGCTTTGTAAATAATAATAATTTTACAATTTGGTTTGTCATGTAAAAGTTTGCAATTGATTAAAATTGGTGACATTCACTAGTCATTTTGTACATTTTTTGATTAATAATACAAGAAATGCTCGTAGAATCCAAAAACCACCTTTTCATTAGTTTTCAAATTTGCATTTAGTAGTTTCCAGCATTTTCTAGCTTTTATGACGAATTTCACAAACTGATATATAAAACATATAACAGATCGAAATATAAATGTATTATTATTATTAACAAAACAAGGCTTTAGTGATTGTTGCAAATATAAAACATTATGCAAAAAGTAAACAAACATACAAAAAAGAAGTGCAACTTACAGACCAAAATGCTAAATTAATTTACAAAATAGCTCCCTAGTGATTAATTTAAAATATTACTGTACATAATAAAAATAATAAGTAAACAGGAAATCTAATTGAAAAATATTACATGACACCAAATTGTTAAATTAATTATTATTAACAAAAAAGTGCTCTAGGGATTGTTGCCAATATAAAACATTGTGGAAAAAGTAAAGGATTAGATTTATTTGAAAACTTTTACATAACACCAATCCATTTAATTTATTATTATTTACAATACAGGGCTCTAGTGATGGTTGTCAATATAAAACATTGTGCAAAAAGTAAATAAGGAGGTTTATTTAGTATTCAATTTATTTATTATTTTTTACAAAACAGGTGACAGGCGGTCAACGTGTTAAGCTACTACAACAAAGATATGATCAGGACTACTACATCGGAAGCAGACAAAAAACGCTACCAAGAACGTATCCAGAATAACAAGCAGCAAGTGAAGAGAAACGCAAACGGGCTGCATAACTGCCATAGCCCCAATTTGCCAAAATTTTAATTATAAGCCTCTAAATGCAAGCCGATGCGTGAAAACGCTGCTTGCGAAAAACTAATTCTGTTAGGCTGTAACTAGCACATGTATTTGGCCGTAGAATTATATAGAGTATAAATTGTAAGACCAAACTCATACATACCCTTTAATCCCATTTTTCTTCCTCACTTCCCAACAAAAAATAGATTTTTGTTAAGAAAATAAGGTAAAAAAATATTGAAAAATTTTAAATGACAGGCCAAATTGTAAAATTTTATATTATTAACAAAACAGAGCACTAGTGATTGTTACGAATAGAAAACATTATACAAAAAGTAAACAAAGATCTAATTGAAAACTTTTACATGACACGAAACTATTAAATGTATTATTATACATAATACAGAGTTCTAGTGATTGTTGCCAATATAAAACACTGTGGAAAAAGTAAGCAAGCAGATCTAATTGAAACATTTTACATGATAGACCAATTTATTAAATGTATTATTATTTATAAAACATTGCTCTAGTGAAAAATTGAACAATTTTACATGACAGACTAAATTGTAAAATGTTTTCTATATTTAAAAACAGGGTTCTTGTGATTGTTGCCAACATAAAAATTGTGCGGAAAGTAAACAAGGAGATTTAATTGAAAACTTTTACATGACACCAATCTATTTAATTTATTATTATTATTTACAAAACAGGGCTCTAGTGATTGTTGTCAATATAAAACATTGTGCAAAAAAAAAAACATTGTGCAAAAAATAAATAAGGAGGTTAGCTGAATATTGAAGTTATTATTATTATTATTTAAAAAATGACTAGTGATTGTCACCAATGTAAATCAATGTTTAAAAAGAAAACCAATAGTTCTAATTGCAAACTTTTACATGACAGACCAAATTGTAAAATTATTATTATTTACATATCAGGGCTCTAGTGATTATTGTCAATATAAAACATGGTGCAAAAAGTAAACAAGCAGATCAATTTCAAAAATATTACATGACACCAAATCGTTAAATTTATCATTATTAACAAAACAGGGCTCTAGTGATTGCTTACAATTTAAAACATTGTGCAAACAGTAAACAAACATATGTATAAAAAAAGAAGTGCGACTTACAGACCAATATGTTAAATTTAGTTTTCTTTATAAAACGGCTCTAGTGATTGTCACAAATGTTAAATAACATGTAAAAAGTAAACCAATATTTTTTACAACAACAACAATCACAATTGCAATTTTGTAAAAAAAAAATTATATTAGCAACAATCGGTGGAGCGTTATAGTAGATTTAACAATTTGGTCTATCATGTAAAATTTTTCAAATTGATCTCCTTGCTTATTTTTTGCACAATGTTTTATATTGGCAACAATCACTATAGCACTTTTTTGTAAATAAATTTGTTAGCAACAATCAGTAGAGCCCTGTTTTGTAAATAATAATATATTTAAAAAATTTGTGTCATGTAAAAGCACCATTTTTGTAAATATTTATATTGGCAACAATCAGTAGATGTCTGTTTTTTAAATGATAATAATCAATAGATTGATGTCATGTGAAAGTTTTGTAAATAATAATAATTATTTTACAATTTGTCTGTCATGTAAAAGTTTTCAATTAGAACTATTGTTTTTCTTTTTACACATTGATTTACATTGGTGACAATCACTAGATATTTTGTAAAGAATGATTTATTTAACATTTGGTCGGTTATGCAAAATTTCCTCAATTGGATCTTCTTTACTTTTTGTACAATGTTTTATATTGACAACAATCACTAAAGCCCTGTTTTGTAAATAATAATAAATTCAACAACTTGGTGTCATGTAATATTTTTTAATTAGATCTTGTTTACTTTTGTCATAATTTTTTAAATTGGCAGTAATCACTAGAGCGCTATTTTGTAAATAATAATCAATTCAGCATTTTGGCCTGTAAGTTACACTTCTTTTTTATACATATGTTTGTGTTGCTTTTTGCACAACGTTTCATATTAGCAACAAGCCTTGAGCCTTGCTTTGTAAATAATAATAATTTTACAATTTGGTTTGTCATGTAAAAGTTTGCAATTGATTAAAATTGGTGACATTCACTAGTCATTTTGTACATTTTTTGATTAATAATACAAGAAATGCTCGTAGAATCCAAAAACCACCTTTTCATTAGTTTTCAAATTTGCATTTAGTAGTTTCCAGCATTTTCTAGCTTTTATGACGAATTTCACAAACTGATATATAAAACATATAACAGATCGAAATATAAATGTATTATTATTATTAACAAAACAAGGCTTTAGTGATTGTTGCAAATATAAAACATTATGCAAAAAGTAAACAAACATACAAAAAAGAAGTGCAACTTACAGACCAAAATGCTAAATTAATTTACAAAATAGCTCCCTAGTGATTAATTTAAAATATTACTGTACATAATAAAAATAATAAGTAAACAGGAAATCTAATTGAAAAATATTACATGACACCAAATTGTTAAATTAATTATTATTAACAAAAAAGTGCTCTAGGGATTGTTGCCAATATAAAACATTGTGGAAAAAGTAAAGGATTAGATTTATTTGAAAACTTTTACATAACACCAATCCATTTAATTTATTATTATTTACAATACAGGGCTCTAGTGATGGTTGTCAATATAAAACATTGTGCAAAAAGTAAATAAGGAGGTTTATTTAGTATTCAATTTATTTATTATTTTTTACAAAACAGGTGACAGGCGGTCAACGTGTTAAGTTACTACAACAAAGATATGATCAGGACTACTACTTCGGAAGCAGACATAAAACGCTACCAAGAACGTATCCAGAATAACAAGCAGCAAGTGAAGAGAAACGCAAACGGGCTGCATAACTGCCATAGCCCCAATTTGCCAAAATTTTAATTATAAGCCTCTAAATGCAAGCCGATGCGTGAAAACGCTGCTTGCGAAAAACTAATTCTGTTAGGCTGTAACTAGCACATGTATTTGGCCGTAGAATTATATAGAGTTTTTTTTTTAATCCCATGTTTCTTCCTCACTTCCCAACAAAAAATAGATTTTTGTTAAGAAAATAAGGTAAAAAAATATTGAAAAATTTTAAATGACAGACCAAATTGTAAAATTTTATATTATTAACAAAACAGAGCACTAGTGATTGTTACGAATAGAAAACATTATACAAAAAGTAAACAAAGATCTAATTGAAAACTTTTACATGACACGAAACTATTAAATGTATTATTATACATAATACAGAGTTCTAGTGATTGTTGCCAATATAAAACACTGTGGAAAAAGTAAGCAAGCAGATCTAATTGAAACATTTTACATGATAGACCAATTTATTAAATGTATTATTATTTATAAAACATTGCTCTAGTGAAAAATTGAACAATTTTACATGACAGACTAAATTGTAAAATGTTTTCTATATTTAAAAACAGGGTTCTTGTGATTGTTGCCAACATAAAAATTGTGCGGAAAGTAAACAAGGAGATTTAATTGAAAACTTTTACATGACACCAATCTATTTAATTTATTATTATTATTTACAAAACAGGGCTCTAGTGATTGTTGTCAATATAAAACATTGTGCAAAAAAAAAAACATTGTGCAAAAAATAAATAAGGAGGTTAGCTGAATATTGAAGTTATTATTATTATTATTTAAAAAATGACTAGTGATTGTCACCAATGTAAATCAATGTTTAAAAAGAAAACCAATAGTTCTAATTGCAAACTTTTACATGACAGACCAAATTGTAAAATTATTATTATTTACATATCAGGGCTCTAGTGATTATTGTCAATATAAAACATGGTGCAAAAAGTAAACAAGCAGATCAATTTCAAAAATATTACATGACACCAAATCGTTAAATTTATCATTATTAACAAAACAGGGCTCTAGTGATTGCTTACAATTTAAAACATTGTGCAAACAGTAAACAAACATATGTATAAAAAAAGAAGTGCGACTTACAGACCAATATGTTAAATTTAGTTTTATTTATAAAACGGCTCTAGTGATTGTCACAAATGTTAAATAACATGTAAAAAGTAAACCAATATTTTTTACAACAACAACAATCACAATTGCAATTTTGTAAAAAAAAAATTATATTAGCAACAATCGGTGGAGCGTTATAGTAGATTTAACAATTTGGTCTATCATGTAAAATTTTTCAAATTGATCTCCTTGCTTATTTTTTGCACAATGTTTTATATTGGCAACAATCACTATAGCACTTTTTTGTAAATAAATTTGTTAGCAACAATCAGTAGAGCCCTGTTTTGTAAATAATAATATATTTAAAAAATTTGTGTCATGTAAAAGCACCATTTTTATAAATATTTATATTGGCAACAATCAGTAGATGTCTGTTTTTTAAATGATAATAATCAATAGATTGATGTCATGTGAAAGTTTTGTAAATAATAATAATTATTTTACAATTTGTCTGTCATGTAAAAGTTTTCAATTAGAACTATTGTTTTTCTTTTTACACATTGATTTACATTGGTGACAATCACTAGATATTTTGTAAAGAATGATTTATTTAACATTTGGTCGGTTATGCAAAATTTCCTCAATTGGATCTTCTTTACTTTTTGTACAATGTTTTATATTGACAACAATCACTAAAGCCCTGTTTTGTAAATAATAATAAATTCAACAACTTGGTGTCATGTAATATTTTTTAATTAGATCTTGTTTACTTTTGTCATAATTTTTTAAATTGGCAGTAATCACTAGAGCGCTATTTTGTAAATAATAATCAATTCAGCATTTTGGCCTGTAAGTTACACTTCTTTTTTATACATATGTTTGTGTTGCTTTTTGCACAACGTTTCATATTAGCAACAAGCCTTGAGCCTTGCTTTGTAAATAATAATAATTTTACAATTTGGTTTGTCATGTAAAAGTTTGCAATTGATTAAAATTGGTGACATTCACTAGTCATTTTGTACATTTTTTGATTAATAATACAAGAAATGCTCGTAGAATCCAAAAACCACCTTTTCATTAGTTTTCAAATTTGCATTTAGTAGTTTCCAGCATTTTCTAGCTTTTATGACGAATTTCACAAACTGATATATAAAACATATAACAGATCGAAATATAAATGTATTATTATTATTAACAAAACAAGGCTTTAGTGATTGTTGCAAATATAAAACATTATGCAAAAAGTAAACAAACATACAAAAAAGAAGTGCAACTTACAGACCAAAATGCTAAATTAATTTACAAAATAGCTCCCTAGTGATTAATTTAAAATATTACTGTACATAATAAAAATAATAAGTAAACAGGAAATCTAATTGAAAAATATTACATGACACCAAATTGTTAAATTAATTATTATTAACAAAAAAGTGCTCTAGGGATTGTTGCCAATATAAAACATTGTGGAAAAAGTAAAGGATTAGATTTATTTGAAAACTTTTACATAACACCAATCCATTTAATTTATTATTATTTACAATACAGGGCTCTAGTGATGGTTGTCAATATAAAACATTGTGCAAAAAGTAAATAAGGAGGTTTATTTAGTATTCAATTTATTTATTATTTTTTACAAAACAGGTGACAGGCGGTCAACGTGTTAAGTTACTACAACAAAGATATGATCAGGACTACTACTTCGGAAGCAGACATAAAACGCTACCAAGAACGTATCCAGAATAACAAGCAGCAAGTGAAGAGAAACGCAAACGGGCTGCATAACTGCCATAGCCCCAATTTGCCAAAATTTTAATTATAAGCCTCTAAATGCAAGCCGATGCGTGAAAACGCTGCTTGCGAAAAACTAATTCTGTTAGGCTGTAACTAGCACATGTATTTGGCCGTAGAATTATATAGAGTTTTTTTTTTAATCCCATGTTTCTTCCTCACTTCCCAACAAAAAATAGATTTTTGTTAAGAAAATAAGGTAAAAAAATATTGAAAAATTTTAAATGACAGACCAAATTGTAAAATTTTATATTATTAACAAAACAGAGCACTAGTGATTGTTACGAATAGAAAACATTATACAAAAAGTAAACAAAGATCTAATTGAAAACTTTTACATGACACGAAACTATTAAATGTATTATTATACATAATACAGAGTTCTAGTGATTGTTGCCAATATAAAACACTGTGGAAAAAGTAAGCAAGCAGATCTAATTGAAACATTTTACATGATAGACCAATTTATTAAATGTATTATTATTTATAAAACATTGCTCTAGTGAAAAATTGAACAATTTTACATGACAGACTAAATTGTAAAATGTTTTCTATATTTAAAAACAGGGTTCTTGTGATTGTTGCCAACATAAAAATTGTGCGGAAAGTAAACAAGGAGATTTAATTGAAAACTTTTACATGACACCAATCTATTTAATTTATTATTATTATTTACAAAACAGGGCTCTAGTGATTGTTGTCAATATAAAACATTGTGCAAAAAAAAAAAACATTGTGCAAAAAATAAATAAGGAGGTTAGCTGAATATTGAAGTTATTATTATTATTATTTAAAAAATGACTAGTGATTGTCACCAATGTAAATCAATGTTTAAAAAGAAAACCAATAGTTCTAATTGCAAACTTTTACATGACAGACCAAATTGTAAAATTATTATTATTTACATATCAGGGCTCTAGTGATTATTGTCAATATAAAACATGGTGCAAAAAGTAAACAAGCAGATCAATTTCAAAAATATTACATGACACCAAATCGTTAAATTTATCATTATTAACAAAACAGGGCTCTAGTGATTGCTTACAATTTAAAACATTGTGCAAACAGTAAACAAACATATGTATAAAAAAAGAAGTGCGACTTACAGACCAATATGTTAAATTTAGTTTTCTTTATAAAACGGCTCTAGTGATTGTCACAAATGTTAAATAACATGTAAAAAGTAAACCAATATTTTTTACAACAACAACAATCACAATTGCAATTTTGTAAAAAAAAAATTATATTAGCAACAATCGGTGGAGCGTTATAGTAGATTTAACAATTTGGTCTATCATGTAAAATTTTTCAAATTGATCTCCTTGCTTATTTTTTGCACAATGTTTTATATTGGCAACAATCACTATAGCACTTTTTTGTAAATAAATTTGTTAGCAACAATCAGTAGAGCCCTGTTTTGTAAATAATAATATATTTAAAAAATTTGTGTCATGTAAAAGCACCATTTTTGTAAATATTTATATTGGCAACAATCAGTAGATGTCTGTTTTTTAAATGATAATAATCAATAGATTGATGTCATGTGAAAGTTTTGTAAATAATAATAATTATTTTACAATTTGTCTGTCATGTAAAAGTTTTCAATTAGAACTATTGTTTTTCTTTTTACACATTGATTTACATTGGTGACGATCACTAGATATTTTGTAAAGAATGATTTATTTAACATTTGGTCGGTTATGCAAAATTTCCTCAATTGGATCTTCTTTACTTTTTGTACAATGTTTTATATTGACAACAATCACTAAAGCCCTGTTTTGTAAATAATAATAAATTCAACAACTTGGTGTCATGTAATATTTTTTAATTAGATCTTGTTTACTTTTGTCATAATTTTTTAAATTGGCAGTAATCACTAGAGCGCTATTTTGTAAATAATAATCAATTCAGCATTTTGGCCTGTAAGTTACACTTCTTTTTTATACATATGTTTGTGTTGCTTTTTGCACAACGTTTCATATTAGCAACAAGCCTTGAGCCTTGCTTTGTAAATAATAATAATTTTACAATTTGGTTTGTCATGTAAAAGTTTGCAATTGATTAAAATTGGTGACATTCCCTAGTCATTTTGTACATTTTTTGATTAATAATACAAGAAATGCTCGTAGAATCCAAAAACCACCTTTTCATTAGTTTTCAAATTTGCATTTAGTAGTTTCCAGCATTTTCTAGCTTTTATGACGAATTTCACAAACTGATATATAAAACATATAACAGATCGAAATATAAATGTATTATTATTATTAACAAAACAAGGCTTTAGTGATTGTTGCAAATATAAAACATTATGCAAAAAGTAAACAAACATACAAAAAAGAAGTGCAACTTACAGACCAAAATGCTAAATTAATTTACAAAATAGCTCCCTAGTGATTAATTTAAAATATTACTGTACATAATAAAAATAATAAGTAAACAGGAAATCTAATTGAAAAATATTACATGACACCAAATTGTTAAATTAATTATTATTAACAAAAAAGTGCTCTAGGGATTGTTGCCAATATAAAACATTGTGGAAAAAGTAAAGGATTAGATTTATTTGAAAACTTTTACATAACACCAATCCATTTAATTTATTATTATTTACAATACAGGGCTCTAGTGATGGTTGTCAATATAAAACATTGTGCAAAAAGTAAATAAGGAGGTTTATTTAGTATTCAATTTATTTATTATTTTTTACAAAACAGGTGACAGGCGGTCAACGTGTTAAGTTACTACAACAAAGATATGATCAGGACTACTACTTCGGAAGCAGACATAAAACGCTACCAAGAACGTATCCAGAATAACAAGCAGCAAGTGAAGAGAAACGCAAACGGGCTGCATAACTGCCATAGCCCCAATTTGCCAAAATTTTAATTATAAGCCTCTAAATGCAAGCCGATGCGTGAAAACGCTGCTTGCGAAAAACTAATTCTGTTAGGCTGTAACTAGCACATGTATTTGGCCGTAGAATTATATAGAGTTTTTTTTTTTAATCCCATGTTTCTTCCTCACTTCCCAACAAAAAATAGATTTTTGTTAAGAAAATAAGGTAAAAAAATATTGAAAAATTTTAAATGACAGACCAAATTGTAAAATTTTATATTATTAACAAAACAGAGCACTAGTGATTGTTACGAATAGAAAACATTATACAAAAAGTAAACAAAGATCTAATTGAAAACTTTTACATGACACGAAACTATTAAATGTATTATTATACATAATACAGAGTTCTAGTGATTGTTGCCAATATAAAACACTGTGGAAAAAGTAAGCAAGCAGATCTAATTGAAACATTTTACATGATAGACCAATTTATTAAATGTATTATTATTTATAAAACATTGCTCTAGTGAAAAATTGAACAATTTTACATGACAGACTAAATTGTAAAATGTTTTCTATATTTAAAAACAGGGTTCTTGTGATTGTTGCCAACATAAAAATTGTGCGGAAAGTAAACAAGGAGATTTAATTGAAAACTTTTACATGACACCAATCTATTTAATTTATTATTATTATTTACAAAACAGGGCTCTAGTGATTGTTGTCAATATAAAACATTGTGCAAAAAAAAAAAAACATTGTGCAAAAAGTAAATAAGGATGTTAGCTGAATATTGAAGTTATTATTATTATTATTTAAAAAATGACTAGTGATTGTCACCAATGTAAATCAATGTTTAAAAAGAAAACCAATAGTTCTAATTGCAAACTTTTACATGACAGACCAAATTGTAAAATTATTATTATTTACATATCAGGGCTCTAGTGATTATTGTCAATATAAAACATGGTGCAAAAAGTAAACAAGCAGATCAATTTCAAAAATATTACATGACACCAAATCGTTAAATTTATCATTATTAACAAAACAGGGCTCTAGTGATTGCTTACAATTTAAAACATTGTGCAAACAGTAAACAAACATATGTATAAAAAAAGAAGTGCGACTTACAGACCAATATGTTAAATTTAGTTTTCTTTATAAAACGGCTCTAGTGATTGTCACAAATGTTAAATAACATGTAAAAAGTAAACCAATATTTTTTACAACAACAACAATCACAATTGCAATTTTGTAAAAAAAAAATTATATTAGCAACAATCGGTGGAGCGTTATAGTAGATTTAACAATTTGGTCTATCATGTAAAATTTTTCAAATTGATCTCCTTGCTTATTTTTTGCACAATGTTTTATATTGGCAACAATCACTATAGCACTTTTTTGTAAATAAATTTGTTAGCAACAATCAGTAGAGCCCTGTTTTGTAAATAATAATATATTTAAAAAATTTGTGTCATGTAAAAGCACCATTTTTGTAAATATTTATATTGGCAACAATCAGTAGATGTCTGTTTTTTAAATGATAATAATCAATAGATTGATGTCATGTGAAAGTTTTGTAAATAATAATAATTATTTTACAATTTGTCTGTCATGTAAAAGTTTTCAATTAGAACTATTGTTTTTCTTTTTACACATTGATTTACATTGGTGACAATCACTAGATATTTTGTAAAGAATGATTTATTTAACATTTGGTCGGTTATGCAAAATTTCCTCAATTGGATCTTCTTTACTTTTTGTACAATCTTTTATATTGACAACAATCACTAAAGCCCTGTTTTGTAAATAATAATAAATTCAACAACTTGGTGTCATGTAATATTTTTTAATTAGATCTTGTTTACTTTTGTCATAATTTTTTAAATTGGCAGTAATCACTAGAGCGCTATTTTGTAAATAATAATCAATTCAGCATTTTGGCCTGTAAGTTACACTTCTTTTTTATACATATGTTTGTGTTGCTTTTTGCACAACGTTTCATATTAGCAACAAGCCTTGAGCCTTGCTTTGTAAATAATAATAATTTTACAATTTGGTTTGTCATGTAAAAGTTTGCAATTGATTAAAATTGGCGACATTCACTAGTCATTTTGTACATTTTTTGATTAATAATACAAGAAATGCTCGTAGAATCCAAAAACCACCTTTTCATTAGTTTTCAAATTTGCATTTAGTAGTTTCCAGCATTTTCTAGCTTTTATGACGAATTTCACAAACTGATATATAAAACATATAACAGATCGAAATATAAATGTATTATTATTATTAACAAAACAAGGCTTTAGTGATTGTTGCAAATATAAAACATTATGCAAAAAGTAAACAAACATACAAAAAAGAAGTGCAACTTACAGACCAAAATGCTAAATTAATTTACAAAATAGCTCCCTAGTGATTAATTTAAAATATTACTGTACATAATAAAAATAATAAGTAAACAGGAAATCTAATTGAAAAATATTACATGACACCAAATTGTTAAATTAATTATTATTAACAAAAAAGTGACAGGCGGTCAACGTGTTAAGTTACTACAACAAAGATATGATCAGGACTACTACTTCGGAAGCAGACATAAAACGCTACCAAGAACGTATCCAGAATAACAAGCAGCAAGTGAAGAGAAACGCAAACGGGCTGCATAACTGCCATAGCCCCAATTTGCCAAAATTTTAATTATAAGCCTCTAAATGCAAGCCGATGCGTGAAAACGCTGCTTGCGAAAAACTAATTCTGTTAGGCTGTAACTAGCACATGTATTTGGGCGTAGAATTATATAGAGTTTTTTTTTTTAATCCCATGTTTCTTCCTCACTTCCCAACAAAAAATAGATTTTTGTTAAGAAAATAAGGTAAAAAAATATTGAAAAATTTTAAATGACAGACCAAATTGTAAAATTTTATATTATTAACAAAACAGAGCACTAGTGATTGTTACGAATAGAAAACATTATACAAAAAGTAAACAAAGATCTAATTGAAAACTTTTACATGACACGAAACTATTAAATGTATTATTATACATAATACAGAGTTCTAGTGATTGTTGCCAATATAAAACACTGTGGAAAAAGTAAGCAAGCAGATCTAATTGAAACATTTTACATGATAGACCAATTTATTAAATGTATTATTATTTATAAAACATTGCTCTAGTGAAAAATTGAACAATTTTACATGACAGACTAAATTGTAAAATGTTTTCTATATTTAAAAACAGGGTTCTTGTGATTGTTGCCAACATAAAAATTGTGCGGAAAGTAAACAAGGAGATTTAATTGAAAACTTTTACATGACACCAATCTATTTAATTTATTATTATTATTTACAAAACAGGGCTCTAGTGATTGTTGTCAATATAAAACATTGTGCAAAAAAAAAAACATTGTGCAAAAAGTAAATAAGGAGGTTAGCTGAATATTGAAGTTATTATTATTATTATTTAAAAAATGACTAGTGATTGTCACCAATGTAAATCAATGTTTAAAAAGAAAACCAATAGTTCTAATTGCAAACTTTTACATGACAGACCAAATTGTAAAATTATTATTATTTACATATCAGGGCTCTAGTGATTATTGTCAATATAAAACATGGTGCAAAAAGTAAACAAGCAGATCAATTTCAAAAATATTACATGACACCAAATCGTTAAATTTATCATTATTAACAAAACAGGGCTCTAGTGATTGCTTACAATTTAAAACATTGTGCAAACAGTAAACAAACATATGTATAAAAAAAGAAGTGCGACTTACAGACCAATATGTTAAATTTAGTTTTCTTTATAAAACGGCTCTTGTGATTGTCACAAATGTTAAATAACATGTAAAAAGTAAACCAATATTTTTTACAACAACAACAATCACAATAGCAATTTTGTAAAAAAAAATTATATTAGCAACAATCGGTGGAGCGTTATAGTAGATTTAACAATTTGGTCCATCATGTAAAATTTTTCAAATTGATCTCCTTGCTTATTTTTTGCACAATGTTTTATATTGGCAACAATCACTATAGCACTTTTTTGTAAATAAATTTGTTAGCAACAATCAGTAGAGCCGTGTTTTGTAAATAATAATATATTTAAAAAATTTGTGTCATGTAAAAGCACCATTTTTGTAAATACTTATATTGGCAACAATCAGTAGATGTCTGTTTTTTAAATGATAATAATCAATAGATTGATGTCATGTGAAAGTTTTGTAAATAATAATAATTATTTTACAATTTGTCTGTCATGTAAAAGTTTTCAATTAGAATTATTGTTTTTCTTTTTACACATTGATTTACATTGGTGACAATCACTAGATATTTTGTAAAGAATGATTTATTTAACATTTGGTCGGTTATGCAAAATTTCCTCAATTGGATCTTCTTTACTTTTTGTACAATCTTTTATATTGACAACAATCACTAAAGCCCTGTTTTGTAAATAATAATAAATTCAACAACTTGGTGTCATGTAATATTTTTTAATTAGATCTTGTTTACTTTTGTCATAATTTTTTAAATTGGCAGTAATCACTAGAGCGCTATTTTGTAAATAATAATCAATTCAGCATTTTGGCCTGTAAGTTACACTTCTTTTTTATACATATGTTTGTGTTGCTTTTTGCACAACGTTTCATATTAGCAACAAGCCTTGAGCCTTGCTTTGTAAATAATAATAATTTTACAATTTGGTTTGTCATGTAAAAGTTTGCAATTGATTAAAATTGGCGACATTCACTAGTCATTTTGTACATTTTTTGATTAATAATACAAGAAATGCTCGTAGAATCCAAAAACCACCTTTTCATTAGTTTTCAAATTTGCATTTAGTAGTTTCCAGCATTTTCTAGCTTTTATGACGAATTTCACAAACTGATATATAAAACATATAACAGATCGAAATATAAATGTATTATTATTATTAACAAAACAAGGCTTTAGTGATTGTTGCAAATATAAAACATTATGCAAAAAGTAAACAAACATACAAAAAAGAAGTGCAACTTACAGACCAAAATGCTAAATTAATTTACAAAATAGCTCCCTAGTGATTAATTTAAAATATTACTGTACATAATAAAAATAATAAGTAAACAGGAAATCTAATTGAAAAATATTACATGACACCAAATTGTTAAATTAATTATTATTAACAAAAAAGTGCTCTAGGGATTGTTGCCAATATAAAACATTGTGGAAAAAGTAAAGGATTAGATTTATTTGAAAACTTTTACATAACACCAATCCATTTAATTTATTATTATTTACAATACAGGGCTCTAGTGATGGTTGTCAATATAAAACATTGTGCAAAAAGTAAATAAGGAGGTTTATTTAGTATTCAATTTATTTATTATTTTTTACAAAACAGGTGACAGGCGGTCAACGTGTTAAGTTACTACAACAAAGATATGATCAGGACTACTACTTCGGAAGCAGACATAAAACGCTACCAAAAACGTATCCAGAATAACAAGCAGCAAGTGAAGAGAAACGCAAACGGGCTGCATAACTGCCATAGCCCCAATTTGCCAAAATTTTAATTATAAGCCTCTAAATGCAAGCCGATGCGTGAAAACGCTGCTTGCGAAAAACTAATTCTGTTAGGCTGTAACTAGCACATGTATTTGGCCGTAGAATTATATAGAGTATAAATTGTAAGACCAAACTCATGCATACCCTTTAATCCCATTTTTCTTCCTCACTTCCCAACAAAAAATAGATTTTTGTTAAGAAAATAAGGTAAAAAAATATTGAAAAATTTTAAATGACAGACCAAATTGTAAAATTTTATATTATTAACAAAACAGAGCACTAGTGATTGTTACGAATAGAAAACATTATACAAAAAGTAAACAAAGATCTAATTGAAAACTTTTACATGACACGAAACTATTAAATGTATTATTATACATAATACAGAGTTCTAGTGATTGTTGCCAATATAAAACACTGTGGAAAAAGTAAGCAAGCAGATCTAATTGAAACATTTTACATGATAGACCAATTTATTAAATGTATTATTATTTATAAAACATTGCTCTAGTGAAAAATTGAACAATTTTACATGACAGACTAAATTGTAAAATGTTTTCTATATTTAAAAACAGGGTTCTTGTGATTGTTGCCAACATAAAAATTGTGCGGAAAGTAAACAAGGAGATTTAATTGAAAACTTTTACATGACACCAATCTATTTAATTTATTATTATTATTTACAAAACAGGGCTCTAGTGATTGTTGTCAATATAAAACATTGTGCAAAAAAAAAAACATTGTGCAAAAAGTAAATAAGGAGGTTAGCTGAATATTGAAGTTATTATTATTATTATTTAAAAAATGACTAGTGATTGTCACCAATGTAAATCAATGTTTAAACAGAAAACCAATAGTTCTAATTGCAAACTTTTACATGACAGACCAAGTTGTAAAATTATTATTATTTACATATCAGGGCTCTAGTGATTATTGTCAATATAAAACATGGTGCAAAAAGTAAACAAGCAGATCAATTTCAAAAATATTACATGACACCAAATCGTTAAATTTATCATTATTAACAAAACAGGGCTCTAGTGATTGCTTACAATTTAAAACATTGTGCAAACAGTAAACAAACATATGTATAAAAAAAGAAGTGCGACTTACAGACCAATATGTTAAATTTAGTTTTCTTTATAAAACGGCTCTAGTTATTGTCACAAATGTTAAATAACATGTAAAAAGTAAACCAATATTTTTTACAACAACAACAATCACAATAGCAATTTTGTAAAAAAAAAATTATATTAGCAACAATCGGTGGAGCGTTATAGTAGATTTAACAATTTGGTCCATCATGTAAAATTTTTCAAATTGATCTCCTTGCTTATTTTTTGCACAATGTTTTATATTGGCAACAATCACTATAGCACTTTTTTGTAAATAAATTTGTTAGCAACAATCAGTAGAGCCGTGTTTTGTAAATAATAATATATTTAAAAAATTTGTGTCATGTAAAAGCACCATTTTTGTAAATATTTATATTGGCAACAATCAGTAGATGTCTGTTTTGTAAATGATAATAATAAATAGATTGATGTCATGTGAAAGTTTTGTAAATAATAATAATTATTTTACAATTTGTCTGTCATGTAAAAGTTTTCAATTAGAACTATTGTTTTTTTTTTACAAATTGATTTACATTGGTGACAATCACTAGATATTTTGTAAAGAATGATTTATTTAACATTTGGTCGGTTATGCAAAATTTCCTCAATTGGATCTTCTTTACTTTTTGTACAATCTTTTATATTGACAACAATCACTAAAGCCCTGTTTTGTAAATAATAATAAATTCAACAACTTGGTGTCATGTAATATTTTTTAATTAGATCTTGTTTACTTTTGTCATAATTTTTTAAATTGGCAGTAATCACTAGAGCGCTATTTTGTAAATAATAATCAATTCAGCATTTTGGCCTGTAAGTTACACTTCTTTTTATACTTTTGCTTTTTGCACAACGTTTCATATTAGTAACAATCACTAGACCCTTGCTTTGTAAATAATAATAATTTTACAATTTGTTTTGTCATGTAAAAGTTTGCAATTGATTAAAATTGGTGACATTCACTAGTCATTTTGTACATTTTTTGATTAATAATACAAGATATGCTCGTAGAACCACCTTTTCATTAGTTTTAAAATTTGCATTTAGTAGTTCCCAGCATTTTCTAGCTTTTATGACGAATTTCACAATTCCGAGAAATCCTAAATTCAAGGGAAATCAGGCGTCGCGATTCGTCGACGCTGCAATGGCAGAGCTGACGACGTGTGGGTATAAAACTCAGTGCTTCTGTCGCTTGAACGACAGAACGCTTATAAGTTAAAGTGTGTTAGTGTAAAATTCCAAGAAATCCTAAATTCAAGGGAAATCAGGCGTCGCGATTCGACGACGCTACAGTGGCAGAGCTGACGACGTGTGGGTATAAAACTCACTGC
The DNA here is from genome assembly GCA_035045945.1 of Drosophila anceps. Lineage (NCBI taxonomy): Eukaryota > Metazoa > Arthropoda > Insecta > Diptera > Drosophilidae > Drosophila > Drosophila anceps. The sequence continues at coordinate 170 of JAWNON010000097.1, read as the reverse complement.
TTCTATCGCTTGAACGACAGAACCACTGAACACTTCTAAGTTAAAGTATGTTAGTTAAAATCAGTCTTAAAACTGATATATAAAACATAACAGATCGAAATGTAAATGTATTATTATTTACAAAATAAGGCTTTAGTTACTGTTACAAATATAAAACATTGTGCAAAAAG
>JAWNON010000096.1:0-26238 GCA_035045945.1 Drosophila anceps | reverse complement strand
TATCCTAAATTAAGTTGTTATCCAGTGGAAAAATATGCAAATTGTTTTTGGCTCATGTCAGACATAAACTTTTTTTATGGCCAAGTGACATGTCAGCCCAGTCTCTCGCACACACTCTCTCTCTCTCTCTGTGTTTCACTAACAACCCATTGACTCCCTACTATTTCCTCCCTTTCTCTCTCTCTTTCTCTCTCTCTTTCTTTCTGGTCATAGCATTTGTCTAGCGAACACTTTCGTCTGGCGCCGCCGCCAAAAAGTAAAAAAATAAATGAAACAGCGCCACAACCAACTCTCATGTGTGTGTGTGTGTGTGTGTGTGTGTGTGTGCGTGTGTTGGTGATGGGGACGTGTTCAGGTTTATGCACACTTCGTGTATCCCTAAATCAGATAAGCGAACCTAACTCGTGCCGCCCCCTAGCCACTCCCTACTCCTTCCCTTCTCTTTTCTATTCACTAGTGAAGCGAACCTCTCTCTGAAATAATTGCAAATCATAAATAAGTTGAGGCACGGCTTTGGCGTCGGTTGTCCTCGACATTATTTAGTGGCAACAACAGGCGACAAGCAGAAGCAGTAACTCTCTCCCTCCCACTCCCAGCTGCACCCCCAGCACCCACTCTGCTCCCTCCTGCTGTTTTAGCTGAGTGCAGCTAACAGTTAATTAAGACATTCAACCAGCCGCCGTTCGTCGCACTCTTTGACCCTCTTTGCCACGTTCGCTTCGTGTTTCGGCCTAATCCCTGCCCCTGCCCCTGCCTCCTGCCCCTGCCCATGCCCTACTCCCATTCACTCCTTCTGTTGCTGCAGTTGGTCGCGTGTTTCCCTTCATATTGCCTGCTTTTGTTGCTGCAGCTGAGTTTAGAGAGTGTTTATATATACGTATTTGTCCCGATTCTCTCCCGCTCTTCCTCTGCCCCTTGGGTGTAAGGCTCACAAGCTTCTAATTGAGCGTGCAGAGGTCGCTTCTAATTATCGCACGAGCCGAACCAAATGGTTTTCCATTTCGTGCCTTTGACGCTCTATTGTTACCTCTAAATTTGCACTTCTCCTCGTTGTTGTTGTTGTTGTTGTCCGCACTGTTGTTGGCGACATTTGGGCAAAGGGTTTCAGCTTCAGCCCAGAACATAAATTAAGTTGTTTCGGATCTGGAAAACATTTTAAAGTCGTGGCAGTTCAGAGTTTGCTGCTGCCGAGAGTATGGGACTGGGAATAGGAGTGGGGGACCACGGACAACATGCGCGAACCACCCGTGTGCAAGTGCCTGCTAACTGCCTATCCATGTATCCACGTATCCATCCATTCATCCATTCAGCGAATCAACTTCATTACCGAGCACAGGGTGTCTGAGAGAGTGTGTGTGTGCAAATTTCCTGTTCTGCTTTTTACGGCGGCACGTAATCAAATTAAGCAATTACTGCCTTGCGTCTGCCCCCTGCCCCCTGCCCCCTGCCCCTGTCTGTGCCCCATTTCCCTGGGCAGCTAGGTCTGTAGTGGAACCATGTCCACATCCCCTTTGATTATGGGGCAGTTCTGTGAGCTTCGTGCTACTGCGAAGAAAAGAAGATGGGGAAGGGGAAGGGGACGATGAGGAAGTTGCACCCCGCAATCATAACGGTAAACGTTGCCTAGCCAAACGGAACTCAAACAACTCCAAGTACCATTTATATGCTCCCCTGGTCCAGTTCCACACACGGAACTCCAGTTCATCATATCACTGGGCCATCCCTTACAAAGTGGATTGAGCTCAGAAGCAGAAGTTCATCTGAAGTGTGAGCTTCCTTTTCTCAAAATTAGTATGATAATCGTTTGGTTTATGGCCAATTAATCAACCCTACAGCAGAGCCAGATCCGAAACATATTTTCACTGACTTATGCGTATCCACGACCACACCCATTTGTATTTCCACCACCGCCCACCTCTGCTGTTAAATATAGAAAGTCAACATAACTTAGAGCTGCTTCATATTGGGATACAGCTGTATGCGATGGGTTTATGGGTCGCTTGGGTTCTCCAAACCATGCTGGAACCATGTCGCCAATTAACAATATTGAATTCAGAGTGGAGCAAAGCGGGGAGGAGAGGAAAAGGGGAGGAGGATACTCCAGTGGAATCCTTTCGAGTGGGTCAATGTGAAAGTGTTTACGAGTCGCGTTCACTTTCCGCTTAGCTCTTCGCTTTCGCTTTTCGCTTGGCGATAATCGCTTAGCCCATAAAACCCTAAAAGCGCCCCCTAATTATAACTGACCACGCAGTAGTGCAACTCGGTTGCGTTTTCTTTCCGTTTTCATTCCGACTGAATGAATGGGAATAGAAATGAAAAAGCCCCAACGACCGACTAGGTGAATGGGGAAAACTTCTCTGAATGGCAGTCGAGTGACTTTTGTTGCTTACCTCATGGAAGAGCCACGGAAAGACAGACAGAGAGACAGATAGACAGACAGACATACCAGAGACTGACAGACTTCTCCACTGACCTAATGAGCCATTTAGCCAATTCGGGTTAATGTCTTGTGGGCGGAAGAGTTGCCATGGGATAGCTGTTCATCGTCTTTCAGCTGCGACTCACGACTCATTGATGAATATTTCAAAGGTTTCGTGCGAAGTTGGTTAGTTCATATGAAGTCGCTAAAAGACTGAAGAAAACTTGAGGGTAAACGAGTTGCTTCTATTTGCGAAATTCATCTCTTCGTTTTCATATTTTCCTTATTTACGGCCAAACATTTTAGTCACGTGCCCAGGACGTGAGCATTTTAGGGAAACTTTAAGGAAGAAACTTGAAACTAGGTACAACCTTCGCCTCAAGCGCTACTAAACTGCATTGTTCTACACTCGACGACTGCACCAATCCATGACCCACAGCTTTCTCCTAACTTTTGTTGTTGTTCCTCTATTCGTGTTGATTGGAATTACAACATCCGTCCAGCCTTTTAAGTCCCGTGTCAATGCGTGAGCTGCTACTGCTGCTACTGCTGCTTCTGCCTCTGCTGCAGTCGTCGTTTACACAGCTTAGTCCATGTCGAACAGGACACAGACACAACACAACACAACAATCAAACAGGGGCAACACAGATGCCAGAGAGCTCTCAATTGGACCTCCCTCAATCGTTTACATTGCGCTGCATCGAGACTCGAATGACTGCCCAGTTGAAGGAGGCGTTCAAGGTGATGTCTCTGATTTCAATTGGTTCCATGGTTTCGACTTTTAATTCGCATCGATTCGATGAGTAGCAGTGCATCAAGCGTCAAGTGGATATGGAGGTTCGAAGTGCTCTGACAGGACATGAAACTGTAATTGGAAGCCACTGAAGCGAGCTGTCTGAGTCCGTATCTGTATCTGAAACTGTCACACAGTCTAGGGTGACTTTCGCTTGTTCTCAATGTATGATATGACAGATTACTCTATGGCAACGCGCATATTAATTATGGGCAGGTCCCAGACTAGGGCATAAAACTGAAACAGAACCCGTTTCCACTCCATCGACTCTTCCAATTCTCCCCTGGGATGTTCAACCTGAAAGCAAACGCGTGTTGCCTCGCCCTTTAAATGTATTCTGTTTCAGTTTCGTTTCATCTTTGGGTCAGAGTCAACCTTTAAGGGCAACAACTCCGCATCCATTCAAAGCAATCAGGCTCTGTGTCCATCGTTTTGTTGTCTGTCTCTCAGTTCACTGCTGAGCAGCTCCAATTGCCATATCATTGTCATTTGCTGATTCCATCGACATCGAAGAATACTGAGTTATGTTCCTATCACTCATCACATTCACTCAGCTAGTCTATCAACTGGGTGCAGTGGCAACTCTGCCACTGCTTATCAGTTAATGCGTCGCTTTATTGAGTTATGGAAATTTTGCAGATTCATTGAGTTCGCAGGATATTGCACGATATGGCAGTATGTTGGAGGCGCGGCGAGTTCTGGCTGTTGGGCAACCGCAGACATATTTTCCAACTCATTTCATCGGGCGTTGGGCACGAACCAAACAGACCTGGCCATCTAAAATTCAAATATCAACGCTAAAAAGCGAAAACATCTTCCTATCCCTGCTCGCATCATCCTCACCATCCTCATCCGTATCCTATTGCAATCTGCCCCCTGGCTGCCTTTCTATCATCATTCGACTCATCATTATGAATATAGATGTCATTTCCTCTTTCCATATATAGACTCGTCTCGCTTTTACGATTCGATGCTAATAAAGTCGTCTGTTGCCTGTTGTCTGTTGTGTCTTGTCTGCGGGGTCTGTCGTGGGCTGTCGGCTGTCGGTGTCGGGTGTCGGCGCCAAGTTGCATAATTCAATTACATCCGATGTAGACCCATAAAACTAAATCAAAGGAAAACAAAGCGTCACACTTCATTTACCCGGCGTGCTCCCCACAGTTACATCCACATACCCCATCTTCTACTCCTCCTGCCTAGACAGACCCAAGTTTGGCTCTGCACTTTTTCCAATCATACAAATTTGGCGCTACTTTCCGCAGTCTTCTTCCAGACAGCGACAAGCAATAAAAGCTTTGAGGAAAGAAATTCTCCTTCGTCCAGTATCCCCCCAATCCCATTGTCCTGTGGATGGGCAGATCTTTCATATTGCGACGCTGCTTATCCTTTTGGCCCATTGCCGACTGCTGACATCCAAGTGGAGCCCGACAGTTGATGGCTACTGCTACTGCCATCGCTGCCGTTGCCACCGCCGCTGCTGCTGCTGCTGCTGCTGCTGGCAACCAAAGTTTTCCGACGCTTCCGACCAACTGCCCCACCCCTTTCCTTTCATCACCCCCGCTGAGGCGGATGGAACTGAGTTTGTGCCTCAAAGCATCAAACAATTTACTCGCCTGACTTTTGGTTAGAGTTTTGCTTATAGTTTTCCCTCACAACAATAATAATAATAATAATACAAGCAATATCTTAAAAAGTGTTTCTCTCCCATTTCTCTCAGTGTAGTTCTGTTTTTGGCTGCCAAGTTGGCCTTGACTGGAGGCGCTTCTCAAACTTGTTGGCAGATTTTGAATTAGTGCCAAGCGTAAAGTGTTGGCCCATTATTATCTTTCGGACTTCATAACTTGACTCGTAAAAATCTTGATAGTTCCACAGATTCCATTCCATGCCATTTCCCTTCCCTTCCTTTCGAGGATCTGCCACAAGGAAGAGACTCACTAAAAGCAAATTGTGACGCATAAAATAAAATGAAGTGCAGTTGGCATCTTAGTTGGGGTTATTGGCCCCATATGCTGTGTGAGTAACTGAGGCAATTACCCATTTATCGAGGTAATTAACCAACGCGTGAGGCATATGAGAATACGTGTGGCAATCGAAATCTGGCAGCAGGCCAGGAGGAGCCTCTTCTTCAGTTGCAACTCGCAACTCGACACATTAGATATCCTCCAAAGGCATTTCAACTGTAACTGACAGCAGTTGCCCATCTGTCCCTCTTCCAATATTTCCCTCCTCTCAGCAGCTGACAATGCAAGTGCAATGTGTTGAAGCAATGAAGGAAATGACCCAAAATGTGGCAGCAACAGGCGGTGGGGCAGAGGCAGAAGCAGAGGCAGAGGCACAGGGAAAGGAAGAAGGAAGTGTCCGAGCTTGCGTTGCTTTTGTTGTGGACTGCGGCAAAGGATTGCAACGGACTCTCAACAGACACATCAGATACATCTTTTATATTGTTGCACACTTCTGCCTTCCTTCTATTTCGCTTCCTCTTCTACTCTTCTGATATATTTGATCTGAGAATTTGCAACGATTTGTAAAGCGGCCGCAACTTGACAGCCATTCAAGGACTCTGATAACTGTGCACCAGGATAAATAGGATGAGCAACTGGAAAGTGCATTCACACAGTTCGGTCAACTGTGAATTATTCTTTTCTTTAACCCGCATCTCGACTCCCCAGCTGCAGCCTCGAGAACTTGTCGAGACTCTGAATTTTATGAAGGCGCCACGAGAGTCTCCTCTGTAGCTGGAGCTGCTGCATCTGCTGCCTGGCAGGATTATTTCACGAGGCAATTTGTTCGGCGCCAGCAGGACACAAATTTTGGTTGGGGATAAGGGCGAATCGAGTGGCTCAAGGGGGGTAGTTGCCCTCCTGCGGGTCACGTGCCCATTTTGTTTACATGGCGCATTAAGAGGATTCCGTTTCGTTTTATTGCGATTTGATTCTATTTTCTGTTTTCTCCTCACTATTTGTTGTTTTGCCTCGCCTCGCCTCGCCTCGCCTCGCCTCGCGTGCGCCTGCCACACACACTCCTTAGACACACAGTTGCAGCCACAGATCAAGTCTCACATATTTGTTTTTGCTCTCGCATTCACATTATTATCCTTTTCTTTATCCTTAGCCCGCTTTAGGTTTTACCACTTACACTTCCTTCTCTACGCTCACCCATCTCTCCATCCTCCTCAGTGCTGGGGTTGGTGTGAACTTTGCCACTCTACTGCAGCTTTTTTTCAGTTCCTGCAACTGTTTAAGCGTCGCTCAACTGCTTTTGTTGTTGCTTATTGTTATCCTTCTGTGCAGCTTTTTATTCGCATTTGTTGCATGGGGCACGCTTAACCTTTCACTTCAACTCAGCTTCACTCCCTTATTCACTCCCCTGACTGGTTTTTGTGTGCTTTGGCTGGACTCATTATTGTAAAGTGGGCGTGTCCCTGGGTGGTTGCCTTCGCTGATAAGAGCACGTCTGGTGGCTTAGTGGTTCTCGTGTGGTTCTGCCTGCCTATGAGCTTATCAACTATCAGTAGCTGTTGCTGTTGCTCTATAGGACGACAGCTTTGCTCCTCCTCCATCTCCCCTTAAATCAAAGTCTTATCGCCTACAATTTACTTGGCCGACACTTAATAGCCACACGTGGCGTCTGCTGGCGTCAACTCTACAATCTTCCATCATCTACATCTACAATTGCACGTGTAAACAACATAAATGACGTCAGAGAATGAGAAAAAGGGTTTTCCATCGCACAGCTTGAATATTTTCAATTATTTGCTGAGGCTTTTTTAATGAATTTCAATTTATTGTGTTTTTTTTAGCAGTCGTTGCTTTAATTAAAAGTTTTGCCCCTTGCTGGGGCTGTCACACGAATTTAAGGAAAAACTTTTTGGCATTTGGGGCTTTTGCTGCTAATGAGACTCGTTGCAGACTTTTTCAAAAGCATTTTGCAGTGAAAACGCTTTTTAATTAAATTTCATGCTACATCGACATCGAAATCAAATCAAAATTGGAGAACGATACGACGAGCGTTGTGATGGACGCGTGACGTCGCTTGGTAATTGGCTTGGACAAGTTGTCCAATTTGTCTGGCTGCATGTGTTTGGCGTAATCAAATTTGAGCCGGCTTTTGTGTTGGCCAATTAGTTATGCATATACCTTATATATATATATATATATCAGTTTGATGTCAGGCAGATTGGATTAGACTCCATTTGCATGGCACACAAATAGTAAAACTGAAAGAAAACATTGGACAAAACCAGGCGCAACAGTTGCAAGCTGTAAACGTGGGAGAATTTTGGGTTGGCTGGCAATGCGCATGTGACCACGCCTGGATGTTCCGCACGTTTTATTTTTTTTTTTTCAGTTTTCCGTTTTCGGCTTTTGTTATGTAAACAAATTTCGTTAGTTATCTGCCAGATGATGGGCTTTACGGTGTGTCTGCGACAACTGTGCAACGCTAAGCCTTGGGCACAGCTTTTCCCACTCGACAATCGATAAATGTTGTGCCTTAAAGCACCTTAAAGTCCTTTAGTTCGGGCTCACTTGTCACTCTCGGCCACAGTTGATTATGTTACTGAATATGGGTCTAGCTTAGGGTTAGCTGGCATTCGAAATTTTAACCCATTTCTAACACCTTTTTCGAGTTATTTAATTTATTTTCAGCTCGTGTTCACTTGAAACGTAATCTGCTGAGCGCAAAGCGGAAATGCCGGTTGGACACTTCAAAAATGCTTAAACATGGCACTAACAGTTATTGTAACACACACACACACACACACACACACACACAGACAGTCTTATATGTATGTATAGCTATAGCTATATGCTATATACAATCTCAATCCTTTTGCTGACAATGGGAACAGCACAAACAGCATTTGAGCTGATTGCGTTTTGATAAGTGCGCTTTTAATGTGCGTTCATGTTTAAGTTTGTGTATGTGTTGTGTGTGTGTGCCTATGTGTGCTTGTCTAACACACCCAAACGATTCAGCAAACAGACAGTTGTTGTCGACCCGTTTCACGCATTAAGCAAACAAATATACCCTGTATTTTTATATCCAGTCAGAAATCGTTTTAATATGGTTTTAAAACAATTCTTTTGATTTATATACATAAAAATAAATTCTATGAATTTGCTCGCTTTTTCTGTGCTCATTAAAAACTTCCATTTCCAATTTTCTTGTAAAAAATTCTATACCAAAATGTATACCAAACTTAAAAAATACTAATTTTTAAATTTAACTTTATCTTACAATAGAGAACTCTTTAAGAACTAGCTTCTTCTTCTCTATTTGGAACTGTTTTCCTATGAAGAGCTAACTCCGTTTCACTTCATCGTTTCTGCTTGAAAAATCTTTTAGGCGTAGTTTATCTTGACTAATAACTTAAAGTTTCTTCGAGTATACTCTGAAAACCGTTTGAACTACCAAAAACAATACAGTTTATAATTGAATGAATAAGTCAATGTAGATTTAACTATTTGCCTTTCTGAAATATTGTCTATATTGAAACCCTTTTGTAGCATTTTTATATAAACTTTTTATAAATTCGTATCTTAGTGATTTTCGCCTTGCGATGAACCCTCAATCCGTTCTGCTCAAAGCTACCTACAGGGTATCTCTATGTCTGTCAGTGTCTTGCATAGTTATAAGTCCTGTTTAGTATGTAGAACTGCACGTGTGTGTGTGTGTGTGTGTGTGTGTGTGTGCGTAGCTATGTGTTAGTTTGTGAGCTGTCACCCAATAACCGCAGCATTGCGTGACCAGTTTTCATGTATGCGGTTCTCTACTTTGCTTTTGTGGGCAGTTAACGACAGGGCGTGCAGGCGAAGGAGGAGGAGAAGCAGAAGTACAAGGCACGTATGTGAACTGTTTGGGCTAGTAATTTTTGGGGGCGTCTTCCTCAGTGTTTGTATAAAAACACGAAAAAATCCAAAATTGTTGACACTAATTGAAATATGCCAGAGATTAGTCGAGCTGTGGCCCTAAAGTAATGGCAAACAACTGACCCGCTTTTGCCCTAATACTCGGCACTCGCTTCCCCTACCTTAAAAGGAAAATTATGCAAATTTTCTCGTTGCGCTTGGACACTTTTCAATGCTCGCGTGCCCTTTCCCCACGACGCCCTTTGGCTTGATTGAATGGCCACTAAGTGCCTTCAGCTTCGATGTGCCTCATAAACAGCAACAACAACAATAACAATGGGTGCTATGTATAGTCCAAGTGCAGCAGAAATGTGCTACTCTTAAAGCTTATGCTGATTTTTATAAGATACCCTAGTTATGTGGGTGTATTGGGTATCATTCATTTGCAATCTAATAAGAGGAAGCCTTAAGAATTTATGTCTAAGCTTTACTCAGGAGCATTTATTCCAGTATGACATTTTCCAATAACTGTTAGTAGTCTACAGGGTATCTATTTGTGGCATACCTTATTTCTAATAAGAATTAAAATATCTATCGCTATTCATATACTATCCGCAAGTTAATCAAGTTTACAGGGCATTGCTACTGTTGTGGCTTCGGTTCCATTGAGTGAGCTTAGGCTTTGGAATAGGCATAGATTAGGCACGGACACAGCTTAACGAGTCGAATATTTCAATTTGCGTCTTAGCCAGGTCAAGAGGACATGAGAGCGATGAGTAGGCCAAGTGGAGCAGCATAATTTCCAAATGCTATCAAAAGTTCGTTTGCCTCAGCGAGAGAGAGAGAAAGTGAACGAGTGAGGGAGTGAGGCAGATAGTAGCTAGACAGTGGCTGCCAGTTGAGATTTGCTTAAAAAAGAAATTTCAGTTTAATAACCGAAATGACAGCCATAAATCAATGATTATTGCCCATTGTGCGGAGTGTAGCTGGGGGGAAGGAGGTTTGGCTCTGGCATTGGACTGGCCTGGCCTCTGCCTGGCATGGCATGGCATGGAGTAGCTTGGCTTTTAGCTCAAGTTCTCTTGTGCGCTTTAAAGTGGCTGCTGCTCGTTTGCCAAGTTTGAAATCCGAGCTATTTTTATGGGAGCACTTGGCAGATAAAAAGACTGCCCAGACCTAAGACTCTCGCTGTCTGTCTCTCTCTCCCTCTCTCTCTCTCTCTCTCTCTCTCTCTCTCTCTCTCTCTCTCGGTGTCTGTGTCTTTTTGAGTAGGATTGTTGTCTAGTGTGCGTGTGTGTGTCGCTTAGCTGGCGTTTCTGTGACTTTGTCGCTTTTGTCGCACAATAAATTCAGCTATATAATATTGAAAATTCCCAGCTAAGGGCGAGTGTTGAGTTATAAAACGTAATTGAGGTTGTATTTCATGCCAAATGGCTGCATCGCTCCCAATGGCAGGTGGTAGTGGTCTTTCGTTACGTTATCCTGCATGATAATCACATTTACGCTTTTCCAAATCCCAAAAGCTCTCTACAAAAACGAGTAAAATTCTAGTCGGGAGTGACTGATTAGGAGATACCGTAAAGCCAGTGCAAAGCAGTTATGTGGCTCATTCTAGATTTCGTCTATACATTCATGCTTGTATACTCAAGATCAGAACTTTGCAAACGATATCATAAACTGCATATCATCATAACAAATTTGCTGTTTCTAGCACTTATAGTCTACCAGTTATATCCCAATTACCAAATCAAAACATCAACAGTTATTTAATGGGATCAGATATTAACTAAAAAAATAAGAACTTTTATTATACAATCTTTAGCTTTTGTAGTTTGCGAGATCGACGCATTTATAGAGCGAACAGACAAGAATGCAGGCAAAACATATTGGCTAAATCAATTCAGCTCAACCTCCGGAACCAGAATATATAAACTTTATGGAGTGCACCACGCCGTCATCTGTCTGTTCATACACTTTCCACCAAAGCAATATACCCTTTTTACGCAGACTATAAAAATAAAAACGATGACAACGGCCAAAAAAATCGTCGTGTCATTGAATATATATCATATATCATATATATTTATTATAATATTCTATCTAGATTTATTCTATCAGTTTTGTAAGTTATAATAACAAAGGATGTTAATATATATTGCATAAAGTGCTTTCACAAAGCTGCAGCACACTGAAGCTGCAAAATTTAAAGCGAGAGCTTAGCGGCTTTAAGCGCACGAACGCACACACATGAGAGAGAAGGAGAGAAGGAGAGGAAGAGAGTATGAAATTATTTTAAAATATTAAATTTGATTATGCTCATTTGCATTTAAATTTATAATATTTAATATAAAGGCATATTTTGTATTTATATCGAATCGGATTTTTGAATTAATTGATATGGATTTGCTTTAAGTACATTATTATACCTGTGCATCAAGTGATAAGTGGGTATATTGGTTTTATAGAATGTTTGTATTGAAAGTAAGGACTTGAAATTTGAAATATATACTAGGATATCCCCTTGTCAAATAAGCAGTTTAAAATTTGGATTATGCTACAAACCGGAAAGAACTTCAACAGGATTATAGACCGAGATGTGACAGCTAGCTTATTCTTGACCTTCTGTTAAAAGTGACAACAAATGGAACTGTTTAATCGGAAAATACTTTTTCCCAAAGTTTTTGAGCTCGGATCACCAAATGTCTTCTACAGATTGTAGTCTCTAGTTTACCCATTATGCTGTAGTAAATACAGAAAAAACATACATTTAGGATCGAGTATTATATAGTCGGCTCCACCCGATTTGTTTTAACTTACATTCGAATCAAATATTTCCATGTAAACTTTTGTTTACACTTTGTTCGTCTCCGCTCTCTCTATCTCTATCTCTATCTCTCTCTATTTATATTTCTTTTATGAGTCTGCCTGCTTATTATTCGATTTAATGTGACAAATATTGTAGGGGGCCATTATCTGCCAGGTTAGTCCAAGTTCAACAAAAGCGTCTGCCGTCATTCGTTCTGCTGCTGCTCGTGGTCCTGCTCCTGCTTGACTGCCCGTGCCTAATGTAAATTAATTGCCCATACAAATTAGCTGGAAAAACAAAAATGTTTCGATTTGGGTGTAGCAAACAACAACAAAAATATGTTTCTACCCTGTTGACCAACGTATAATGCGCAATTAAACATGTTCTCAACTTCTGGTAGACTAATAGATATCCTGTAATATCCATGAAAAAACTAGGAAGTTAAGGCAGATACATTGAAAGCTGCTGTAAGCGTCTTGTAGCATTCATATACCCTGTAATTGAATGAAAAATTCTTTAAACTTAAAATACTAAGACATATACTGATATGTCTTATGCATTCAATAGGCATTTCTAGAGGTTTTATACAATATACATATATACAAATGATAAATGAATATACAACTAAAAAAATATAAAAAATATATATTTATATAGACACGCTATGAAAATTGAACAAACATGTAATGAAAACATTCCGCAAATTTTATACCCTCGAAACATTTGGTTGCCAGTGTTATATGCATATGTAGATCGTTATGTTTTAGAGGCTTTAACACTTGTTCTTTGAACCAATATGCCCCTTCAGTTTAGCCAGAGTGAGCATTTAGCAGCCAGCCACTTGGCAGGTAAACAAAAACTCGAATGTCGCTCGTTATTTTTAATCAGTTATCAAAATTTATCGCTTGAAATTTGTCGAGCATTGTTGGGTGTGAGCTTCCCATATCCCCATATATATAAACATATATACATATATATAACTGAACAGTATGGATGGCAAAGCGTAAAACTCGTTATTGCTGCCATTTTGTGTTCATTTTAATTTTGTGTTTAACATTTTACGCGAGTTTAATGAAGTTCATTCCAGTTTTATCCTCTGCTGCCCGCTCATATTGCATTTTCCGCGCTTGTTTATTGTTGAAAATGTTGCTGTGTGTGCGTGGAAAACATTAAAGTAAATGGACAGCAGCTGAACCGGCGGCTATTCTAACTAAAAACAATGAGTGCTCATAAAACTAAGTTGAAAGGCTATTCGATACTTTTTGTGGTCCGAAACTGAGCCAAAACAAGTAAAACTTGCGCGATATGGCGTAAGCAACTTGCTAATGCCTGCTGATGGCATAAGCAGAGTTAATATTTTCTATATTTTCAACTTCCATGTATAACGAATATGTTGATCTTTTATTTTATAAGATATATACAAATCCTCAACTATTTTAATTCCAATTTATACTATTGCTATTTCTTATCAACGAAGTTCGAACAGACATCAACGTTTCCTAAACGATTAAAGTCAGTCTCTAGAAGAGGACTCTAGTAATCCAACTGCTTCAAACTACGATTTTTACTCTAAAACTTTGCTGATTTGCCACGCCCGCTATTGGCATAGCTAAAGCTATAACATAGACATTCATAGACATCAAAAATTTAATATTTTTAGCCTTTCCCTTCATAAGACCAATGACCAACTGAGCTGAACTGCAACTGATATAGTCTTGTTTTCACACCCTAAGCGAGCATCGGAAACTATTTGCCAAATGAGCAAACAGCCATTGGCTCTGCGAAAATTCCGCTGGCTTCGCAACGCAAGTCATGTGGATTTTTCGATTTCTCATATTATTCGCATTGTTTTGTTCATCTCGAATTGCACGGATCGATTTCAAGCACTTAAATAACCAGAGAAATTGAAGATTATGCTAGATGAGATTCCATTTGCCAGGCTTAAATTAGAAAAGCACAGCTTGACTATATCTTGAACACACTGTAAATTCTAGATTCCATCTGGCTTACCTGCTTGTACATTTGGATAACTAAAATAATTGAAAGCTCAACAACAGCCCGACGTCCGATTCCAGCCCCCACGGCAATGACAACGTGGTTTGCCTCGCAATTAAAGTCGCCATGGAGAAGCATTGGGATCGTGGGTTCTAATGGAAATTGACGGGGGCAATAACATTTACTTAACTAAACTCCCCGACGAACAGATTCAATTAGAAGCGAAAGCCATTTTATAATTGAAACAAGACTGACGGACTGACTGCTTGACTGCCTCACTGCCTGCCACGCCCTCAGGCGAAAACGCCCACAATGGAACAACAGAATAGAAAGAAACATCAATAAATATTGTGAAGGGGGCATAGCACGCAGCTAATGATAATGCTTAGCATGATGCAGAGGTGGGGGATATGATTATTCATTAGACGCCAAATCATGTAATTGAAAAGTTTTTCTTTTTCCTCGTCCAACTGCCAGAACTCACGTCATCATCAGCAGCATTCAGCCAAAACATCATCTTCTAGCTTTCGAAGACAAAGCCCGTAGCTCAATTTGTCACTAAGACGAGTGGGCTGGCGAGGGAAGCGAGGGAGGCGTGGCAGCTGTGTCTAGGCGTGGATACCCAGACAGATGATGCGTGTGACTAAGCAGAAAATTTTCAGCATTGGCTCCCCATTTCTACGACAGCCAACAGACAACTCGCTGCCGCTGTCCCTGTCCCCGGTTGGAAGACAAACACCTTCTCCCCCACTCTCTCCCTCTTATCCTTGCTTTTGATTATGATTGAGTTGACGTCGTTAATATGTTATCGATGATGACGTGGGACTCTTCGAACTCCTCCACGACTGGGAGGGAGTGGGATTGGAGGGAAGGTAGCTTACTGTGATGAGTGCTTGCCACGCGCTCGCGACTTGGCGGCTTCAGCAGCTCGACAGATGAGGCGAGCTGCTTGGCTGCCTGACTGCTTGGCTGCCTGACTGCTTGGCTGCCGGCTGTTTGTCTGCTGCTCCATTTAAATCAGTTACATTGCTCGCAATGTCAACACAAATACACACAAGAGACACACACACACACACATACATACACCCATCTGTATACACATGTGCACTTTCATTTTGTTATTTGTCTTTTGCATTATTAATGAATCTGCTGAATGGCATCGGCTTCAGCTTCAGCTTGGGCTTGGGCTGTGGCAGGGATCTTAGCGGTAGTTGACGTCCTGATGATCTGGCTCTTAATTAAGCAAGTCGTCGTCCGTCTCTGCCTTGCGGTCTTTCCCTTCATCGTAGATAACTTTAATTAAATCTCTGGCATATTCCACATTCCACATTCTACGGCTGCATTGCTGACACGCCCACAAGCCAGCTGGCTTGACCGCGCATTGCAAGACTTTCAGCACTTTTCGTTGGAAAGCCAAAGCAGCAGAGGCAACAAAGTTTTCTGATTTCGATTTTTATTGCGGCCAAAAACCAAGCAACAATTTCCAATATTCAGCCATGGAGATTGCAGGAGAAGGATAAGGAGGCACCAAGTGCAAGCAGGTGGAACTGGAGGTCGGTTTCTTGGCAACAGTTTCATTTTGGAGGCACTTGACTGCTGCACCCACTCTGCCTCTTCCACTTCCGCCTCGCCCCTTCCCCTTTCCCTTTCCCACTCACATTTCCATTTCCATGCCAACTCTTGACTTTCCACCTGGCCGAATGTTTTGATTTTGGTTCTGGTTCTGGTTCTGGTTCTAACTGCACCTGGAATTCCATTCGTACGGCTCCACACGCAAGCAGCAGAAGGTGGAATGTACAAGCAAGCGGGGGCGAGGAGAGAGAATCAACTGAACCACTTCAACCACAAAATCCACACAAACATTTCTGCAACGCAAAACTTTTCCCCATTTTCGCTCCTTCTCCCGCTTGAATAATTTAAAAAGTGGAAAACACACAAAATATTAACACGAATTTATTAAAACACCAGTCGAAGCAACTCGTGTGACTTTTAATCAGGTGAGGATACCCCACCCACCACTCCTCCTCACATTTCTCCTCTTCGCTAGAAGTTCTCGATGTGCGTTTCTGTAAGCTGTTAATCTTTTTTCAACTTTGTAATTACTTTTGCAGGCAGAAAACTTTCTTTGAGCAGCAGATTCACAAATTATTTTTGAAACAAACAACAAAGCCACTCAACCACAGCACCACATAGTCTCCTCTCTCCAAGCACACACCACACACCACACACAGTGTCACCAACCACTCGACTCCTGTCCGAAAACTCAACTAAATCACTTTCTA
The DNA here is from genome assembly GCA_035045945.1 of Drosophila anceps. Taxonomy (NCBI): domain Eukaryota; kingdom Metazoa; phylum Arthropoda; class Insecta; order Diptera; family Drosophilidae; genus Drosophila; species Drosophila anceps. Next base: position 10,093 of record JAWNON010000096.1, on the reverse strand, counting down.
TTCAACAGGACTCTGTTTCGAACGCAGTAGCTGCCCAGCCGGACAACCAGTCGAGCAGACAACACAAAAAGGCCACCAGGACAAACTGGCAAAGCTGGACAAGGAGGACAACCAGGACACATGCTCGACACCAATAACTGGCACTGGCTACTGACCAACGGGCGAGACGTTGCCAACGTGACGAGCTAAGCCACCAGCAAGTGCAGCAGTTGGTCAAAAGAGAAGCAGCCACAGAGGAGGGAGAAGCTAGCCAATAAAAAAGCTAACGAAATTCGTACAGAGTCCGATGCGAAAATGCTGATGCCGCTTGCAGTCGACAGCCGACTTCAGCAACAACAACAACAACACCAAGAACAACAACAGAAGCAACCGCAACAAAAACAAAACTGGAAAAGTTGAACAGGGACAGAGGCAGCAGCGGCTGAAAAGTTCCAAAATTTACCAGACACAAATTTCGTAGAGCTCTGCTCGTCGTCGGCCGTCGCTTTGTGGTTGCATCCGGAACTGTTAGCAGCAGTTGCCGTTGCCTGAATTTGATTTTAACGCATCTTTTAGAGCCGCGTCGCCTGTTTGCCAACTGGCAACAGCCAACTGGCAACAGGCAACTGGCAACTGGCAACTGGCAACCGAATCAAAACGGAAAGGAAGAGTCTCGTCTGTGCCTCCGGAACGCTTCAATGGTCACACATTGAAATTGGCTGCCACAAAGCCAAAGGGGAACTCCGCGGCCCCTTGAAATGAGCGCCAATTGCGGCGTCACATGCACTGACAAGTTATTAACTGCACATATCCCAGGCAGATAAGCATCCCCCACAAAAAAACTTTCACAAGAGGAACGAGGAAGATCTGCTCATGTCCAATATGGCCAACAGATGCTGTTTGCTGCTGCAGCTCCTCTGGACTTCGCTGCTCACTTGGCAGTTGCCTTCGGTCAGCGGATATCTCAACATTTTCATCAGCCACCACGAAGTGATGAAGCTGATGGGTAAGTTCATATCAGACACATATTGGGGGGTAGAGCAATCTCATTTCGATTTGAAAATAATCGTTGGGACGTCGGACTCCGCCTCGCTGATATGATTAATAGTTGAATGGCAAAGTGCGACAGGACAAATTCATTGCTCCTCAACAGGAAAAACAAACAAAATAAGTTAAGGCGGGGGCTTAGGCACAGACCACGTCGCAGTCATTAATAGTTCCAAAATAATTGTTGACCATGACGACGACGCGAACTACATAGAAGAAGAAGAAGAGGGCGAGGGGTTGGACGACCACAAAAGTTACGCGAAAACACGGAAGAAAACAAATCCACACAAATCGATTTCCGGCTGTAGACGGAGCCACCCTCGCACCTTTGCCACCCTGTTGACAGCTGCAAGTAGTCCACCTCCAACCCACACCCACTTACTCCCTCCCCGCTCTGCTAACGACTTCACAGTCCGGTGCGGCGCATTTTGTTGTTTGTTTTGCTGTTTTGCTCAACGCGAAGCCTCGTTATTGATGGCGCCAGCTATTCAAGTGGCTCCAGATCGACCTTGTGCCAGGCCCAGCACCAGCCCCAGCCCCAGCCCCAGCCCCAGCCCCAGCTCCTACCCAATTCATGTCCTAGAAAATAGTTACAGTAATAGGCATTCATTCGGCGTGCCAAGGCGGAATGACGTCGTGTTGCTTGCCTCTCGTTGATTAATGGTTCATGGCTCCAAAATGTGAGCCAAGGCGGTTCCGAATACCCTCTACCTCGGGTTCTGCCTGCCTCTTGCCACCAGTCCATCATTCATGCGTTAGCTGTGCACAGCATTTTCCGGCACTTAACTGTAATTGGAGCAAAATGCTTCAATCTCATTATGCAGGCTCAATCGTACTTCTATTACTAGTCGGAGTCCAGTTGCTCCTAATCGCCGAATCACGGCACTTCAATTAGTTGAACAGCATAAAAATAATCCACACAAGTGCCACATGAATCCGAGATTGATGAATGGCCAAAGAACTTTGAGCTGCAGCTGTCGCTCACGTCACTGGGTCAGCTACTCCAGCTTCTCTAGCTCCCCTTTTCCTCCTCATCACTTGACGTGGCCCGCTTGCTCGACATCTATCTTTCTGTAGTCCTCTCTGAGATTGCATTCAAGTTCGCTGAGCCATGCGCTACTCGCCCGGGCAATTGACACTTCACAAAGCATGCGCTGGCCCCTCACCCCTTTCACATCTTTGAATGCAAATCGGATTTCATTAGCGACAACTCAAAGAATCTTCCACTTTGTTTGTTGCTCTTTGTAATTTCCTGTGCTATGCGCGATTCCCATGGATTCCTTTTCCCACTTGCTTTTTCCTCAGCATCTTCTCCCCAGCCACAGAGCTCGTTATGTTTTTAACGACCAGTTAACACCCCCTCCCTTATAATATTTGCCACCCTCTGGGCTTGTTTTCCATTTCAAAATTAACAAGCAGCGTGAAATCAAACAAACTGACCCACCCAGCTTGCTTCTCACTCCCTCGGCAATCACTTCACCATCTTCTCTCTCCTCCAACTGCGACATGCCATTGCATGATTTATTTTCAGGGCTCCTCATCTTTCTCTGCATATGTCTCTATGGCTATTTGTTCAAGTGGAATGCGTGTAACGGCTGCATGACCCAGCACCAGCTCCAGCTCCATCTCCATCTCCAACTCCAAGCCCTCGCTCCAACTGCCAATTCTCTCCCTGTTTCAGTTCCTCTTCGCTTATTCAACATACGCATTTCTCGAATAACTTCACTCACTGGCAGTTCCTTCATTGCGTGACTGTGATTGACGTGATGCATTCCCACAATAAAAATCGAGTACAGCTTCAAGTCCTTCTGCTATTTCAAACGCCGTCTTCTTCCTCTTCCCTCGACTCACAATTTCAAAGTTTGTTCCATACAGCGAGCTGTAAACATGAGTTAAACGATTTCTTCTCTGGTTGTTCCTAGGAACTCTGATATGTATACATATATCTCGATTTTATGGAGACGACATTAAAATTAAATATTTTTTACGCTTTTGCTGAAGATTTTCCGCTCTGCCTTCCATTGCGTCGTGTCGTCCCAGCAACGAGCAATTTTCGACCCACAGTTGCCAGCGACACCAGCTACAGCCACCAGTCAGGGAGGCAGGCTGCCCTGCCCCACTTACCACACCCACCTCCTACGTGCTGTGCAAGGGTGCGTAAAAATGCAATTTCAACAAGTTTCACTTTGATGTGCACATTTCTTGAGAGCGAACAGGAACCCAAACTCGAACAGGGCTTGTTTCTAGGTCTAGAGCATTCTCCCACCTTTTTGGCTCAAAAATTTCCCTTTAAATTAAAAGTTAATGCAAAAGAAAATTATTTTTAATGAATAGAAAACAGCCCGAAAATCGCCACATTAATAAAGCAACCCTCGACCTTTTACGCCCACTCTCTCTTTCTATAGAGCAGGGTCGATTCGCCTTATTGCTGAGCAAGGCGAGAAAAGCAGGAAGAGAAGTCGTGAGGCATTCTTAAACTGTGCCAATTAAATTTCGAGCTCGATTTTGATTCAAGGAACGAAGGCGAAGGCTATTAAAAGAACTGCATTCTTTGCAAAGGGATAAGCCCTGTCGAGGTGTCACCTAGACAGCAGAAGAGGGGAGAGAGGACAGAGGACATTTGCGACAGCCAGGATGATAATTTCAGGGAATGCACGGCGTTGCACTGCTTCAAAGCAGCTGCACAGCTAATGACACTAATTATCCTCTTAATCTTTTATGCAAATTGTGTGATGCCATTGTCAAAGCCAAACCGGAGTCCTTCTGCCACTCCGTGATACTCCATCCACCAAATCCTTCCTCTCTCGATCCACCTCCTCCACCTCTGAAAGTAAGCGTCTGCGGTTGCAGCGTCACGTGTGTGTGGCGAAGCCATTCAGACAATCGCAGGTATTATAATTATGGTGGAGAGCAAGGCGACAAGGGGAACTATCTGGGACAAGGCACTGGAGCTCCTGAACGAGCTAAAAACTTCGCAAGGCGACGGCAAAGTTGGCGCTGTGCAAGGCGCGTGATATGAAAGACGGCCAAAGTTCGACGGAGGAAGACTTGGACCCGTAACCAAGTTGGCTGTCCTTTTTATCTCCAGTTGCAGAACGAGGAGGATCTTACGAAAATTAAAGTTGCTTTCAGGCTGTAGCTTAAATTCGCTTAAGAGGCCAATCGAAAAGTTGAAAGTCTCTTTGTGAGTGAATCACATTAGTGTCCAATCAGAACTGAATTAATTAAACCAGAACAAGTGCATTCCCTCTCCCTTTCCCCCTATGGTTATCTGTACTTCTCACTTTGATGGCACCTTGTCTAACCTTTCCACATTGTTGTCCTACAACTCAGCTCGAGACAAGTGACATTGTCCTTTTCGTGTGTTTGTGCATACTTAATGTGAGCCACTTTGAGGTTATGTTTGTGTTTTTTGTTTAGTCTGTGGCGTATTTCCCAAAATGGATGAATAAGCAGGGATCAAAGTAGAGTCAATTGCAGCCCCTATTCTCTCTCTCTATCTCTCTACTTTCTCTCGTTTTTTGTGCAGTTTGTCAGCGGAAACCGGAAAATGTAAAAGGAAAGTAGCACACTTTGGGTGCCTGAAGGATAGTCAGCGGGGTGCATAACAATTTCGAATTCAAAAACAAAATGAAACTGTAAAGGAAAACGGCATACGAATTGGGGAAGTTCTTAGACGAGTTGTGAATAGAAGGAAGCTAACGAAAAATGCTTTTTCTTGTTCTATAATTGGATTTGAAATTGTTTTAAGAAAACGCAGAGCGTTCTTTTCCTTCTCTCCCAAATGCACGCACATACGCGCTTTCCTTCTGCCTCTGCCTCTGCCTCTGCCGGAAACGCAACACTCAACATCCGGCACAGACGCACAGTCAAAAGGATGAATGGAGAACTAAGGGAAGTGGTGAGGAGAAGGACTGGTAGTCAAGTTAGTAGAAAGTAAACAGCATTTGCGACTTTCAATGCAAAGCGAGGCCTGATCCCAGGGAGTAAATGATGCAACATAAAGCAACCCACTAAGAGGGATAGAAGGGAGACGGAGGAATCAGGCAGAGGCAGTGACAGAGGCAGAGACAACAATGAAGGCGGATGAAGAAATTTAATTTCACGTCTTTTTAACTCGAACAGCTCGTCTTTCACTGCCAATAGAGTGAGAGAGATGGAGGCTCACAGCTTACAGGGTCGGGGTCAGAGATTAGGACGTCCCCGAAGCTAGTTAAAGTTACACAAAGCGAAGCATGATGATGAGTTTGTCGCTGTCTCGCCTGGTCTCGTCTCGAATCGAGTTAGACAACACTTGACACCTTTTAATATCTCGTCTCACCCCACACAAATCCCTTCGTTCCCCTCGGGTGTCTGTCGCGCATCAAGAACCGAGAGCGAGAACCAATTGACGCCCTATGCATTGTCGCCTGCTGGTGACGGATTCGATTTCGATTATTATTGTGTCTTGGTTTTTGTTTACCGAACTTCGCTCACCCACTGCAAACCTGCTTCCACTCCCCTTGAACTGCGAAGGAAATCAATTTCCGTTGAAGTTGAAAGGTATATAGAGCTGGAGGGTAGTGAAAGAGAGAGCCATCAACTGCGAGGAAAGTAAACACAGAATGCACAAAGTTTGCACAGCAGTAGAAAATCCAAGGAAGGGACTCCAAGGGGGAACTGTAACAAAGCAAATTGTGAAATAAACTTTCTCTTTATGCCTGCAATGCATCGGAAACCTAATCTCATCTTCACTACACTCTCTATTCTCATTGAAAGGGCTGGAAGCGGATTTGTTCTACGTGCACGAGGGAGCCATTAACACATACGCGATGCACTTCACCGTTCCCGTCCCGGCAGATGTCCACGAGCTGGAATTCTCATGGCAGAGTCTCATCACTTATCCGGTAAGCCACCTGACCCACCTCTTTATCTGACTTGAAAATTTGATTTGCCCTCCATTAACTGGCTAACTCACTGACAGCTGCGCTATACAATCAGCATCGAGTACGCCAACGACCAGGACGCACTGGGCACACCAACGCTCAGCATTCCACACAAGGGCGTAGTGCCGCAGGAGATCGAGTCCTTCCTGGTCTACCTACCGTGCACAGGAAATGCCAGCCTCCAACTGCCAGTCAATGTCAACATGGTTGTGCAGGGACCTCCCCGGTTTAACGACACCCGACTCCACTTCAAGCGCAACAAGATCTGTGCCAAAGGTAAGCTCCCAATCCACTCCCATGACCGATTGTCGTCTCACTTCCATTGCCCTAACTATTGCAGGCATCTCACCTGAGCCGAATCAGTCACCCGCTCCTGCCCACGCCCCTTCTCAGGGACCGGCACTGATGAGCGCCGCTGCCTGTGCTTTGGGCCTAGTCCTTGCCGTAGGCCTTGTGGCTAGCATGATGTATGTGCGGGCTCGCAAGCAGCTGCGCCAGGATTCGCTACAGTAAGCCTGATTGATTGGCACATCAATTTAATTATCTACCTAACTATTAACTCTTCATTGTCATTCCATTCTTAGCACCAGCTTTACAACAGCGGGTTATGGCAGCCATCAGAATGTGTTCATTCGCCTTGATCCTCTCGGACGACCGCCGAGTGCCACTGGCTCCTACGCGACCATTGCCAGCCTCAACAAATATCCAACGGAGACCAAAAAGTCCTGCAGCATATTCGACCGTAAGTTTTCGCTCTCTTCAATAAGCCCATCCCTTTTTCATCGACCTCCGAACTATTCATTTCCCTACAGGCTTCCGCAGCTCACCCACGCCCACACCCTATGCCACCGCCCTGCTGCCAATGGGCGACCAGGCCGGCGAGACCATTTACTCGAAACCAGAATCGGTGTGTCCCTCGAGGATTTCCTACTACGCCTCCTCGCAGCTAACCCAGGTGAGTCCCAATCTCCATCTGATTCTGTGGCCACATGAATTACCTCCAAGGGGGTTGAATCGAGCAACCAGCTGCCCTCAGGTAAATCAATGCCTTTGATATGTTGCGACACGTGCCAGGCACAAATGGATATGAATCCCGTTGATGTTCGGTCGCTCGGTTGCCTAGGCCACCAGATCCACTCCGTTGCCAATTTGTGGCACTCACCACACAAGACCACACCACACCAGACCAGACGATTGCTCCCAAGGCAGCAGCTACGTCTACGTCCCCATTCACATACAAATCCCGACTCGAGCCACCTTTCCACGTCGATAAAAATTAAATTCTAATTTATATTTACGAGCTGATAAAGCTCCCGAAGTGCGTTAAACTCGAAACAAGAGCCATTCATAAATATGGGTCTCTCCCGTTCACCTTCCACCCACCAGGGTGCCAGTGCCAAGCCGCCAGTTCTAGTTGTATTCAGTGGGGTTGCTGAGAGATGGGGCAAGTTTTGCCTTTCGCTCACGTAGCCCGTGCTGCGACTCCCACACACACTGAAAGCAGACGAGAATTATGTAGATACGCACTCTTATGTGTGAGTGGAGAGTGGCCGGGGGAAGCGTGTGAGTCTGTTTAGATAAGCGGAAGGTGCTTCATATTCTGCATACTCGTCCCTTTGTTTTTCTTCCAGTTGAGATACTCGCTGGGTGCAAATTAGCAAACTAAATTTAAACTAACCAAAAGCCGCAGATGAATCCCTATGAGGCAGCTATCAAACCTTAAGAATTGTCTGTTACGAGTCCCCTCAAATTAATTTTATGATACCCCACAAAACTTTTTACACATTTCTCCCGACCTTCGCCCATCCCTCGTTATCTCTTTTTATACATTCTGGGAATCCCTCTGACATTTTAGCTTCTTGGCCTTGGCAAATCTGTCGCAAATTAGAATAAATTATTTAGCAGCTTCTTCTTGTCTATTTCTCTGGCAAAAACATTTCACAGATCCAAGCGACGTTTACATTTTTCCTAGACAACAAAGTGTCGCACCTCCTCCCTCCCTCTGTCGGCATTCTCATGATTGTTTGGTCCATTTTCGTCACCATCTCGAGACGCAATTTCCATCGACGCATAATTAAATATTCAATTTCCATGGAGACTCCTTTGGATTTTTATTTGCTGCTTATTCCTTAACATTCCTCCAACTGTTCCGGGCCTCTGCTATTTGCCCAACCGATTTCTGTTTGTTTAGACTTCAATTTCATCCTCATTATGGCAACCGTTTCGAGCCATTTGGCTGGGGAGCAGCTAGGCACTCGCCTTACACACACATACTTTCTAACGTGGATATCTGGCATATCTGGGTGTCTGGGATAATGTACGGCACCAAGAGTCATATCCATTTGCCGCTATCTGCTGCTGCTGCTGCTGCTGCTGCTGCTGCTGCTGCTGCTGGCCGCTCACTCACTCGAAGAGAAAGGACGAGGAATTAAGTGAATTTATACAAAAGTGGAGCCCCAAAATTGCATATGGCTCTTGTGTCTGTAGAGCGGGGACTGTGAGTGAAAGGGAGGGTTTGCCATAATTATTGCTGTTCTCTTGTTATAGCCCCCAAACCGCACTAGCTACCCCACTCATACGAGTGTTTGTGAAGCACTAGGCAAAGGGAATAGGTGAGGGGTTGGCGAGCATGGGAGCGACGCACTCATTTAGTCAAACAATTATATCCAAGTGCACACACACTGAAATGTTGTCGGCTCTGATCTGCTCACTTGTGTGGAAATATCTCATTTGTGTGGGGCTTCCTTTACCAACAACAGCCCTCCTCTATCCCACTGCCACTCTTACCGCCCTGACTCCCTTTTGATTCTATTAAATCAGTCTATAAATGTTGGCCAAATTGCTTTAATGTTCAGCGAAAGTTTAGCTAACGACTGCGGGGACTAACATACAACAATTACAGCACAAGCCAAAGGGATGAAGGGTAAATAACAATAAAAACAGCAGCGAGAAGAAGAAGAAGCCAGACTACAGCTGTTGAAACATGACTTTGTGCTTGTTTAGAAACACTTGCAAAATATTATTGCAACAGCAACAACAAAGGCCTTCAATAGGGAAAGGAGCAGTTTAAGGGAGCCAGTGACTGCGGGGAGTCAAAGTAGGAGCTCAGCGCTAGGCCAGCTACACACGAAGCAACAAACATAGAAAAGCATTAGGATATTGGATCAGGACTAAGCTCAAGTGGTTAAGGGAAGAGGGATCAAAGAGAGAGAGAGAGAGAGAGAGAGAGAGAGAGAGAGCGAGGATAGCATAAGTGGCTGCTGCGGTTGAAGATGTGGAGCGCAAGTACAAGAAGCGAATGGGTTAACTAGAAGGCGGCAACAGCGCCAACTCCACCTGCAAGCCACGCGACGCATTCGAATGGCATCATTTGGGGGCAAAGTTGGAGAAGTGCGTGAGGCAGAGAAGCGTAACAGAGGAGAAGCAGCGCAAAGTTGGAAATTAATTTCCATGGAGCACGCCCTGAGCGGAGCTAGAGTATTTTATGGAGATTACGAAAGAGATTCGTGCAACCTGAACAGGTGCTAATTAAAAATGTTGTCGTCGCCTCATTAAAGAAATTTGTAAATCAACCTGCAAATGACGCGCGCAGCATGCGAAAAGTTAAGCCTAGACACAAGCCAAATAATGTAGGGTAGGGGATAGCTGTGTCTCCTATGGGGCAAGTGGAGCAACTGGGGGTGCGGCACGTACGCCGTTAATGGATTTTTCACTGTTGTTCTTTTGATTAAAACGCATTATTTACATTTGCGACAAAGTAAAAAGGTGCAGGGGTATATAGGGGAAAATTTAATGTGCGACGGGGCTTAAGTCTAGTCAGGTAAGGGGAAATAGAGCAGCAGGCGGTAACAGAAGGGGCCCTCGGCAAAAGGTTGACAAATTGCGCAACTGTCAGTTGGCTTTAGTTTGGTTTTTGCATTTTTTTCCTTCGAATTCGTTGGTTTTTTCTCGTTCGTTTCTTTTTGCTTAATCTGCCTTTGCTGATGGCTGGACAGGTTTTAGGATCTGCTGGTGCAGTTCCTGTCAGGCCAAAGTGCCAAACTATGGCGGATGCTTTTGTCTGCCATTACACTATTGATTGCTTCCTGTCAGCCGCAGAGCGAGACAAACGGAAGTCGCCAACGGATGTTGCCTTTGTTGCC
>JAWNON010000095.1:0-13249 GCA_035045945.1 Drosophila anceps | reverse complement strand
CAATTGTCTGAGCTAGACTGACTCGCATTTTTCTGATCATGCATCGATCTATGCTTCTTTGCACACGCCAGCTGGACTACACTCGGCGACAGCGCGACAACGTCACACACATAACCACTTAAGTGACAATACTTCAGGATTTGAAGGCTTTCTGGATATTTCATTCCAAGCAAATTTGTGTAATTCCTTTTACACCCACGACCCCCACCATAACATGTCTCTTCTGCAATGGTGCGGTCTTTCTTTTACACATACAGTAAACAGCAACGCGTGCATACAATGCTTGCATACAGTACGGTCCGACACGTCAATTATGACCATTACACGACCTCCTGTAGATATACTAAATTCATCATTTTTTTGTTTTCAAATACCCCACACGCCATGATCAAAACAGCATTAGTTATTTTGCACTTGTGTTTGTATTGTGACTTGAGTACTCTGCCATTTATTTTTGACAATAACAACAATAGCAATAGCCTACAATATCTTCACTTTTCTTTTCAGTGGCTTCAAGATTCTCAATATCTTGGTTTTAACATAATTAATTCAATTTAATATTTCATTTAAGATTATTACAATTATTAAAAAATCTATTGTCAATATATCAATTTTCATTTCTGTTGACTAAAATTTCTAACTTAATTCACTATTTCAATAACACCATCGTCTCACTTGGAAGTATAACACCATCAATCTCCACTTGACCCTTTGACGAGCTTGAATCTTCCTTCCTCTTCCTTCTGGAAATTTTCTATCTTCATGACAATATTTATATATTCGCGTGCTTGATAACGACTTTAACCTGTATCTGTCACCAGCCAAAATTTATTATCGAAAATGGTCCCTTAAATTTTGGGTCAAGTTTTTAAGAAGGACATAATCACCAACACTGTGTCTTACAACGGCTGCCTTGGATTTGTCGAATCGATCTTTATCGTAAGAAGCTAAAGATTTCATGGTTCTACTGGCTCTAGCTCACGTAGAGTCTAAGTCCACTTCTAGCTCTGTGACCATTGGAGTAACCAATCCGAGAGGTCGAGCTTCTTTCCAAATCAACATCTCTAAGGGACTTGCATCAGTTGCCCAATTAGTTGTGCAGTTTAACACGAACTGCACTTCGCCAAGAGCTTCTTGCCAGGCTCTCTGAGTTAATTCAACTGCGGTTAATAGATTTTTAAGCGTACTCGTTACGTGTTCAACTTGTCCATTAGCACGACTTGCCCCAGTCGCAATTAAATGAAGTTTAATATTGTTTGAGCAACAAAATTCTGAGAACTGTGTGCTTGAAAAACATCTACCCTGGTCAGCTATAATGCGCGTTGGTACACCAAGTAAAGATATTGAAGACTTCATGGCCTTGATACAGCTCTCTGTATCTATCTTGGGAGTATGATATAGATGTACGAATTTTGTGATCCATCAATTTGAACAATAATATATTCCTTTAAATCACTTTTGCCATTTAATTTGCCAGTTATATCCACATGGACGGTGTGCCATGGGATACTAACCTTTGGAATAGGGTGTAGCTCTGCTTGAATTTTGCCAGACTGCGACTTGGCCATCCTACAAGCAGTAGTCAAGGGTCTTTTGATCCTAGATGCATGATCGAATCATGTACCTTATTTACAACTGACCATCTGAAAGTTCGGGGCACGACTGGTAAACATCGTGTTTTACCCTTTTTCTGTATTTGGCGAAACAACATCCCTTTTCTTAGATCATATGTTTTAATTATATCGTCTGGTAACTCGTAGGCATTCAGCTTATCAACAATGCTCACGATATCTGGATCCAATGGCTGTTCGGCCAACAGCCAATTACTTGATATTTCTGCTATGTTTATTCGCTTATCAGGTATTTTATCTAAAACTAACTGTGGTGTTGAAACAACTGGGTTTCTTGATAGAAAATCTACGTGTGCCATAATTTTCCCTTTTCTATATTGTATTGTGAAATTAAAAGTTTGTAAATAGGACCACCAATGGTGAACTCTAGGAGGTAGGTCTATTTTAGTGCGTGATGCCTTTAATGAGTTACAATAAGTATAAATAACAAATTCTCTTCCTAGCAAATAGTGACGAATATGTTTTACGGACGCAAATACTGCCAATGTTTCAAGCTCATAGGAGTGGTATCTAAATTCAGCGGCAGAAGTTGTTTTGCTGAAATATTCTACAACATGAAGTTGGTTGTTGATGCGATGTAAAAGCATAGTACCAAATCAGTGTGCAATTCTATAGGGTGTTGTGGGTCAAATATTACTAGTACCGGCAGATGTTTTCAAAAAGCTACATTTGTTGATATTAAAAATAAATCCAGCACTTGTGAGAATGTCTAGCACTATTTTTAGCCTTTTAAAGCGTAACTCAATAGTGGGCGACACAATCATAATATCGTCCATGTAAACAATCATATACGAATGGGCCAAGTCACCCAAAGCTTTCATAACCGCCCTTTGGTACACAGATGGCGCATTCTTTAGTCCGAACGGCATAGTTAAGAATTCTTACGGGCCATCCGGAATTCGTTACTCCGGATGGCCAGTAAGAATTCCTAACTATGTATAGTATGCAGTATATTCTCTGGAATCGGGGTGACTTGGGATCTGGTGAAAGCCACTTGCCATGTCATGACAAGTGAAGTAATTCGCTCCCCGCAATCTAGCAATCTGGTCATCTATTAACGGTAAAGGATACCTGTCTGCTATCATATTAGCATTCAGCTCTCTGTAATCGACACAAAGGCGATCTGTTCAATTTTTTTTTTTGACGAGCAGCTTGGGGCTTGCAAAGGGAGAACAACTGGGTCAAATGATATTACAGTTTAGTAGCTCACTCAATTTTTCTCTAACGATATCCCTTTCTTCAGGGCTAAGTCTATAGGGCCGGATTTGTACAGTTTTGCTATGGTCAACCAATCGAATTTTCATTTCACCTGGAGTAACACGTGTAGATGGTGTTCCCTTAATAAGTGCAGTAGAATAATTCTCAAGTAATTTTATTAACTCGTTTTTATCAGATTCACACAACTCGGTGTCAAGATTGGTTAGATCAACTGGTTTCACATCTACTGAACAAATATTTACAGATTTGGTTTTCACAATTTCGAATTTGTTTGGAGATATAATAACATTGAATCCCTGATTAATGATTTCACGACCAATAACAATGTTGCTTTTCAAATGTTTATCTTGGACAACATGAAACAATATTTGAAGTGATTTTTTTTTATAGTAACCTGACTTAAAATCTGTACTGTGCTATATATACCAGCATCACCAATGCCTTTCAGCATGATAATTTTGTGTCCTGGTTTCCCACAGAAATGACACACCAATGCCATTTTCCTCTTCTTGATGTCAGGTCCAGAATCGTGATCACGTTCAACATTTCAGTGCTGTTGAAATGTGAGTAGCTGATTGTAGCTGCTTCTAGTTTGCAATTTTGATGTAAAAACAATTCGTTGCAAGCGGTTGTCCAGATTTGCCAAATGCACGAGCACTACTGAAACAGCTATTTCCTCTATATTTTTGTTTTGCCAATTAGCAGTAAGAGTTGTCACCAAACGGCTAGCGTAAGCCGTGAGGCATTTTCCGTTGGTTGGGCGGCTGTTCATCAAATTTAAAAACATTGCCGACGTCGTCTTGTTGTTTTTATAGCGGTGAAGAAATAATTCCTTGAATTCAGTCCACTTAATGCCAAGATATGAAATTTGGGTTAACCACTGTAAAGCACTGCCCACCATAGCCTCACTTAACGCCATGATCAGCTTGCTTCCTTCTATGGGCTGCTCCGTTAATATTATGTCGGCGGTATTGCACCATTTCGAGGCATCAGCGTCTGCGCTATCAGAAAAAATTTTGATATTGCATTTGTAGTAATAATAATAATGCGTCATTAATCCTCAAAAAAAAAATGCAGGAGGTGGTACCGATCCCAGTTCTGACATCGTAGATTCATTATTTTCTTGTGGTTGGTCGCCATATTCACACACAAACTTTTGAGTGAAGCGAATTCCAACTGGCGCGTGCAATTGTCTGAGCTAGACTGCTTCGCATTTTCTGATCACGCATCTATCTATGCTTCTTTGCACACGCCAGCTGGACTACACTCGGCGACAGCGCGACAACGCCGTCGCCTCACTCGTACGCTGCGCGCCAAGCGTTTTCTACATTATAGACAAATTCTAAGAATGGTTTCACAATATACCAAACTCCTTGCGCAGCTGCGTCTTACATGCACAGTGGTGAAACTGTGTTCATAATGTGTCAGACACGTACAAAGGTCAAACCACATTCGTAATGCGACATATATATATACACAGTGGGCTCAAAAAGTATTAGCACACCAAAAATTATAAAGTTTAAGCACCTATATCTTTTGTTCCATTGGGGTTGCAAAAAAAAAGATATGATTATGTTCGTATATATAATAATATTCAATTTAAAAAAAAAAAAACTTAACGTTTTAACTATTTTCTACTATATAAAATATATATTCTAAAAAAAGGCACAAAATAACGCCAAAAAAGTATTGGCACACTTCCTTGTGTTGTTGCTTTGGTATACTGTAACGGTCAGTTTTTGTTTAATATCCCTAATAAATCATTAAAATTGCGCAGAGGAACAGAAATTTCATTGGAAACGCGAAAAATTATAATAAATCTCTACTGCAAAAATAGATCCAATCGGGAAATTGGAGAACTAGTCGATATGTCATTCTCGAGTATGCGAAATGTTATCAAACATTATGTTTCCAGCGAAAAAGTGGAACTAAACAGCCGATCTGGGTGTCGCCAAAAATTTAACCCACGCCAGGAAAGGCATATTGTGCTTGTGCAAGATTCTTTTGAAGACAAGTTTTGCCCACAAACATTGCGAAATACCCTGAATAGGGCTGGATATCATGGCAGAGTTTAGCGGCGTAGGCATTTTATTTCAAAACAAAATAAGGCGAAGAGCCTGAATTGTGGTAAAAAATACGTTGGCCAGCCGGACTCATTCTGGAACAATGTAATTTTCAGTGATGAGTCCAAGTTTAACATTTTTGGTTCTGATGGCCAAAAAGAAGAATCTCCGCATAGCTATAAAACACGGCGGTGGAAACATGATGGTGTGGGGATGTTGTGCGGCTTCTGGAGTTGGCCAACTAGCTTTTATCGATGGAATCATGGATTAATATGATTTCCTCGATATTTAAAAGAATAATTTGGCCAACAGTGTGGACAAGCTCCGCCTTAATGGAACCCAGTGGCTGTTTCAACGAGATAACGAACCCAAACAGTCATCGTATTTAGTGTAGGAATGGCTGATTTACCACTGTAATCAGCTCAAAACTCCTAAGCAATCACCGGATATAAATCCCATTGAGCACGTGTGGGTCATATTAAGTAAAAAAAATTAGGACCCATCAACTTACCTCCAAGAATTCCCTAAAAACGGCACATAGTACCACATAGTACATAGTACATAGAATGGGATAAAATATCATCGCAGGAGACAGCCAAATTGGTTGGAAGTATGAGGAGACGCCTCCAAGCCATTATTGAGGCCATAGTTGGCGCCAAAAAATATTAATACTAATTTTAAGATATTTTTTTTTATGATTTTATAGCTATTTTTTTCAAGTGTGCCAATACGTTTTTTGGCGTTAATTTGTGCCTTTTTTTTTAGAAAATATAGTATATCTAGTAGATGATAGTTAAAATGTTAAGTTTTTTCTTTAATAATTGAATATTAATATATATACGAACATAATCACATTATCTTTTTGGTGTGTCATCACTTTTTGGGCACATATATTTATATATATATATATATATATATATATATATATATATATATATATATATATATATATATATATATATATATAGCATGTAAGACGCAGCTGCGCAATGAGATTGGTATACTGTGAAACCATTCTTAGAATTAGTTTATTACGTGGAATTTGTCTGGCGCCAGAGCAGCGTACGAGTAAATAGCCTAATAATATTGAGAGGTATAGGAGAAAATATTGTAAAGAGCAATTTGCAAATTTAGGCTACAGTGCAAGTTTCTCAATTTAACCTAGAAATATTATTTCACGTGGTAAAAGAAATACTTGGTGAGTATTTAAACGATTTTATAGATGGAATACCAAATAGACGTGTATCTACTGGTGCTTTAGAAATTCGGTTGTTAGATAAAAAAAAAACACTTCAAAGACGTCCATATAGGCTGAGCGTAGATGAAAAGGAACTTGTTAGAGGAAAAATTAAGCAAATGATTAAAGAAAATGCCATACGAGCAAACAGCTCACCATTTGCTATTCCAATGTTATTGGTTAAGAAGAAAGATGGTAGTGATAGACTGTGTGTAAAATTGTTTGGGTGAATTGGCATATTCATACGCAGTTGTTTATATTGACGATGTTTTGATTGTGGCAGAATCAAAAGAACAAGCTTTTGAAAGGTTAGCAATCGTTTTAAGGGCATTGGCAAATGCAGGATTTTCATTTAATATAAAGAAATGTGCGTTTTTGCGAACAGAAATTGAATACCTTTGATTTTATATTGAAAATGGTGAAATAAAACCAATCCCAAGAAAAATAGAAGCGTTATCCGTTTTACCAAAGCCAAACAGTGTCACACAATTAGGGCAATATGTAGGCCTGGCCTCATATTTTATACAGTTTGTTCCAAGATTTTCTGAACAAATGACACCGATGTATCACCTGACTGCGAAAAATAACGGATTTGTGTGGAAGGAGGAGCATGAACAAATACGTCAAAAGATCATTTCCGTGTTGATAAGTGACCCAGTACTTATTATTTTTGATCCTTAACTTTCAATAGAACTTCATACAGATCGAGCTCGAACGGTTATCGTGCTATGCTCATGCATAAGCAAGAAGGGAAATGTAGAGTTGTCGAATATTACAGCAAGTGTACTTCAGCGTCAGAATCCAAATATCATTAGTATGAGTTGGAAACTCTGGCAGTATACAATGCTGTGAAGCACTTTCGATATTATTTACATGGTACAAAATTTCCTGTATATACTGATTGCAATTCGTTAAAGCAAGCCGTACAAAAGCCGAATTGATGCCAAGAGTGCATCGATGATAGGCGTATTTACAATCATTTGATTTCAACGTAGAATATCGGAAAGAGAGCCAAATGGCCCATGTAGATTTTTAGTCCCGAAATCCTTTACCCACAGACGTCAAAATTATAAAGAAAGTAGAAGAAGTTCGTGTGGATTTAGCAGAAATTACAGATAATTGGTTATTGGCGGAGCAGCAACGTGATTCAGACATAATGAATATAGTCAAGCAATAAAATGATGGGGAAACACAAGATGATGTTTTAAGAACATACGAAATTAGAGCCGGGTTGCTGTACCGCATTATTCAGCGAAATGGCAAAACACGTTGTCTGCCTGTGATTCCGAATGCCTTCATGATTATTAATCATGTGCATTAAGCAATAATGTATTTGGGTTGGCAGAAAACACTAGACAAGGCTTTTGAGCAATATTGGTTTCAAATTATGACGAAATATGTAAGGAAATCTACTGAATCACTTTGTGGAGTACCCAATCGTATCATTTCAGATCAGAGCACAAGCTTTGCAAGTAGTGGCTTTAGAGATTTTTGTTAAAGTAATAAAATAAATTTGCATTTGATAGTAACAAGCGCTAGTAGAGCCAATGGGCAAGTGGAGCGCGTGATGCCCACTAAGAAAAGTAGCAGCAGTGGAAACAAGTTCACGATCATATATATATATATATATATATATATATATATATATATATATATATATATATATATATATATGTGTGTATATATATATATATATATGTGTATATATATATATATATATGTATATATATATATATATATATGTATATATATATATATATATATATATATATATATATATATATATATATATATATATATATATATATATATATATATATATATATATATATAGAAACTTCTTCCCCACATATATTAACAACAAATGTCACAAAGAAATTGCTATCGAAAATTAAACATGACTATTTTACGAAGTCCTCAAGTTTCTCAGGAGAAACCTGCCACTTCTTGTAACTTCTTGTATATCTTGCAAGCACAATTTTCACAAGCAATGTCTGAAACAGTGGCTTGAAAATAATCGGGAATGTCCTGATGTAAGGTTGTCTTAGACTCCTTAAAAGGCAATGAGGTAATTATATCTGGTTTAGATATCAGTGACAATTCTAACCGTAGTATAGCTGCTCTTTCGAGAGGGACTTACACTCGCCGGACAGGTATACTTAATCGAGCCGGACTTTTCGTCCAGTCGTGATCCTGTCGTGGACTATACTATAATCCAGCAAATGATAGAGCAGTCATTCACGCGAATGATGTCAGCTCTTCAAGTTCTTTCGCGAGCAAATTCCCACTTCTGTTGCGTATTCACCAAGTAGTTCATCTGTCCAAAAAAGAAAAATAGAAGACACAATGCAAAAATAGAATTTACGCTTTGATGGTTCATCGGAAGGCCTCGAAGTTGAACAGTTTATCTACTGATGAAACTCTCGACAGTGATATTTTGGGGCTCTGCAAATATTTGCACATTCTCTTTTAAGGAAAAGCAAGAAATTGATTTTGGAGGCACTATAATCAAGTGGACTGAATCATTTGGAATTATTTTTGTGTGGCGTTGGCGAACTTTTTGTTCCGTTCCATGACTTTGTTGCATCCTTAATCGATCAAATGGTCGCTGCACTAGCGGAGAATGACTTTTCGAGGTGTCCTGAGTTCAAGTAGCTAAAATCATCTGTAAAAACTGCAGGTGACGAAAATCAGTCAGTCATTGGGGTTTTGAATGTTGTCCTGAGATACAAGGCGATATCAAAACCGATGAAACTGCATGTTATCCCCAAGATTAAACAGAATCAAATTGTTGGTCATGACTTTTGGAAAACATTTTCATTTGCTTCAAATGTTATTAGTGCTTTGGAACCAGATACCGGAGCAGTTGACCACGGGGAGTCGGGAAAATATCTGTTAGCTATCAATCAGTTGCAACAACTTAAGCAGTTGCTTAAAAATGCTACAGAGAAACTAATATAACACCATATTCACGCAAAGCCGGCTAAGCAATCTTTCCTACATTCACAAATGTAAATATTTCATCGAAACTCGATTAAAGGATCCATTTTTGCAAATACAACGTTCGGATAAGTCAAAGCCACTTACAGCATTCTCAGTATCGTAAAGACCTCTATATCAATTCAAAGTCATGCCGTTTGTTCTGTTAATTCTGATAATTCTCCATCAACCATGTGCTGATTGATTGATGAAATTAAACCCCCGGATTTACGTTACTGTGTCTTCGGATATTAAGATGAGCTGTGCATAGTGTCGGACGACGTCAACTTCCATATATCTGCTATGATTAGAATTGCAGAAAAATTTTGGAAAGCCAACGTGACCTTTATTATTTTATATATATATATATATATATATATATATATATATATATATATATATATATATATATATATATATATATATATATATATATATATATATATATATATATATATATATATATATATATATATATATATATATATATATATATATATAAAATAATAAAGGTCACGTTGGCTTTCCAATATATATATATATATATATATATATTTATATATATATGCTTGTCCGCAATATTGTAATCGGGAAACCTGGCTTTTTCTTTTTTCAACAGCTTAGCCTTTAACTCAATGCAATCTTCTTGCAGAAACAAGGACTCATATATCAAATATATATATATATATATATATATATATATATATATATATATATATATATATATATATATATATATATATATATATATGTATATATATATATATATATATATATATATATATATATATATATATATATATATATATATATATATATATATATATATATATATATATATATATATATATATATATATATATATATATATATATATATATATATATATATATATATATATATATATATAGAAACTTCTTCCCCACATATATTAACAACAAATGTCACAAAGAAATTGCTATCGAAAATTAAACATGACTATTTTACGAAGTCCTCAAGTTTCTCAGGAGAAACCTGCCACTTCTTGTAACTTCTTGTATATCTTGCAAGCACAATTTTCACAAGCAATGTCTGAAACAGTGGCTTGAAAATAATCGGGAATGTCCTGATGTAAGGTTGTCTTAGACTCCTTAAAAGGCAATGAGGTAATTATATCTGGTTTAGATATCAGTGACAATTCTAACCGTAGTATAGCTGCTCTTTCGAGAGGGACTTACACTCGCCGGACAGGTATACTTAATCGAGCCGGACTTTTCGTCCAGTCGTGATCCTGTCGTGGACTATACTATAATCCAGCAAATGATAGAGCAGTCATTCACGCGAATGATGTCAGCTCTTCAAGTTCTTTCGCGAGCAAATTCCCACTTCTGTTGCGTATTCACCAAGTAGTTCATCTGTCCAAAAAAGAAAAATAGAAGACACAATGCAAAAATAGAATTTACGCTTTGATGGTTCATCGGCAGGCCTCGAAGTTGAACAGTTTATCTACTGATGAAACTCTCGACAGTGATATTTTGGGGCTCTGCAAATATTTGCACATTCTCTTTTAAGGAAAAGCAAGAAATTGATTTTGGAGGCACTATAAACAAGTGGACTGAATCATTTGGAATTATTTTTGTGTGGCGTTGGCGAACTTTTTGTTCCGTTCCATGACTTTGTTGCATCCTTAATCGATCAAATGGTCTCAAAATAGGCGACGAAGAATTATTTTTTCTACAAAAAAACTGGTTGCCTGAAATGCATCAAAAATTACTCTATCAATAGATTACCTCAGTCCAATTACCAAAACTGTCGTCAAGATAGTTTGTCTCGACCAAAGCCTAGTGCTCCTCAACATCAACGACGTTTGTCCGGAGGGTGATGTTGACGAAGGTACGGCTGAGACGGAAATCGCAGTGATCCAAAAGGCCCATTTTGGTCTAACATGCTGGCATTGTGAGGAAAAAGGACACATTTTGGAAAATTGCTTGCAGGATTGTAGAGTTTTTTGTTATGGTTGTGGCACACCAAATGTGTACAAGCAATAGTGCTAAATTTGCATTTGTAGGTTGTTAACCGGCAGAAGGGCGCATCCCCCAAAAATCAGATGCCCCTGAAATAATAGACCCAATTAAGGAAAACTTCTTAGAACACTTATCATGCTCCGGAAAAAAACAGTATACGAGAGAATGATCTTCGATTTCTCCCGTATACCGAAAAATTGTCAAAATATTTAATAATAAGAGAAAGAATATTCAGTGAAGTAAAATCATTCAGAAATAAGCGCATTTTACGATTAAGAAATTATTATAATAATGTAAGAGATAGTCGTAGATTAGTAATATCTACCATATTTAGTAACCTAAGTGATATGCGTAGTTGTACGGAAGTATCATTCTGGAATTTCAAGGCACTAGGTCTTTTAGATACTGGTACAATTATCAGTTTCATTGGCGCTGCACTAGCGGAGAATGACTTTTCGAGGTGTCCTGAGTTCAAGTAGCTAAAATCATCTGTAAAAACTGCAGGTGACGAAAATCAGTCAGTCATTGGGGTTTTGAATGTTGTCCTGAGATACAAGGCGATATCAAAACCGATGAAACTGCATGTTATCCCCAAGATTAAACAGAATCAAATTGTTGGTCATGACTTTTGGAAAACATTTTCATTTGCTTCAAATGTTATTAGTGCTTTGGAACCAGATACCGGAGCAGTTGACCACGGGGAGTCGGGAAAATATCTGTTAGCTATCAATCAGTTGCAACAACTTAAGCAGTTGCTTAAAAATGCTACAGAAAAACTAATATAACACCATATTCACGCAAAGCCGGTTAAACAATCTTTTCTACATTCTCAAATGTAAATATTTCATCGAAACTCGATTAAAGGATCCATTTTTGCAAATACAACGTTCGGATAAGTCAAAGCCACTTACAGCATTCTCAGTATCGTAAAGACCTCTATATCAATTCAAAGTCATGCCGTTTGTTCTGTTAATTCTGATAATTCTCCATCAACCATGTGCTGATTGATTGATGAAATTAAACCCCCGGATTTACGTTACTGTGTCTTCGGATATTAAGATGAGCTGTGCATAGTGTCGGACGACGTCAACTTCCATATATCTGCTATGATAAGAATTGCAGAAAAATTTTGGAAAGCCAACGTGACCTTTATTATTTTATATATATATATATATATAAAATAATAAAGGTCACGTTGGCTTTCCAATATATATATATATATATATATATATATATGCTTGTCCGCAATATTGTAATCGGGAAACCTGGCTTTTTCTTTTTTCAACAGCTTAGCCTTTAACTCAATGCAATCTTCTTGCAGAAACAAGGACTCATATATAAAATATATATATATATATATATATATATATATATATATATATATATATATATATATATATATATATATATATTATATATATGTATATATATATATATATATATATGTATATATATATATATATATATATATATATATATATATATATATATGCTTGTCCGCAATATTTCTTTTTTCAACAGCTTAGCCTTTAACTCAATGCAATCTTCTTGCAGAAACAAGGACTCATATATAAAAGAGCAATCTCATTCTCATACAATCGGGATAAAGCTAAATATATTTATATGTATATATATATATTTAATATATATATATATATATATATATATATATATATATATATATATATATATATTTATATATATATATATATATATATATATATATATATATATATATATATATATATATATATATATATATATATATATATATATATATATATATATATATATATATATATATATATATATATATATATATATATATATATATATATATATATATATATGTATATTTTATATTTCTTAAAAGACTTTCTGTTGAAACCGATTTTTCATAGTTTATATATTTATATGTATATATATATATTTATATATATATATATATATATATATATATATATATATATATATATATATGTATATATATATATATATTTATATATATATATATATATATATATATATATATATATATATATATATATATATATATATATATATTTATATATATATATATATATATATATATATATATATATATATATGTATATTTTA
>JAWNON010000094.1:0-35277 GCA_035045945.1 Drosophila anceps | reverse complement strand
AGAAGACAGTGTTGCTTATTTCTGATAATTCAAACAGCGTGATAGTGTTTCGAACTTTCGACATAAGGCTCATAAATTTCATAAGCAGATGTTGCTGCTTCTCGCCAGGCAACGTATTTACTTTGCTTGCCGTCAAATTCCGGCAAGGAGTTAACCAAATCTAGAGACTCGTCGCCTTTAATTTCCGGATTAACTTTTACCCTTTGCTATTCTAGAATATCTTTTTTTTTTAATCTGAGATTGCACTGCATTTATCCTACTATCAAAATCACTTTGCATTTGTTTTATTTCTGCTAGGAACCTTCGTTCCTGCTCCTCAAGGGCTGTCCTTATATCTGCCTCCATAATATTAATGTATTGATCATTATTAACTGTAGTGTTTTTTAATAGATTGGTTAATTCTTCATCACTGTCAAAGTGTCATTCGTTATCTATATTTCTCGACATAAATTATGTAACCGTCACTGTCTGGGTTTATTCTTAATGATCACGAATTTTTTTAACAAAATAAGAAAATTTATTAAACACAGATTCCAGTTCACTTGATCAATTCACAGTTTATTTATTTCATTTATTCTTTATTTTTCCTTCAAGAGAAACACTTAAGCAATTTACTTACATGAGTTTAATTTTTGTTTGCTTATGTACTGAAAGTTGAATATGAGACGCAGCGACAATGAACCAAGGGCGAGAGGGGCAGTTAGAGAGGGAAGCGGCTGAAACGAGGCGGCTGGAGCGACGTTGTTGTTCTGGTTGCTGTTGCAGATTAATTGCAATTAAAAATTTTGTTTTAATAATTCTGATGCCAGAATTCTTTTAATTCTTTTATTTGTTTTCAATTCAACTTGCGGCGAAGGCGGTAGTGTTTTAACTTTTAAGGAAACTTTACTCGCGGGAGTTTGTTACGGAGTAATAACTTTGAATATTTATTAGTGATCCGTGTGGATGATGCATCGGTTCTTATAAAACTAACTTAAACATAATTCCCTTAACATAACTTAAGCTGCCAGCCCCGGCAGCGATGCCGACGGCGTTCTCGACAGAATGCTGACCACGCGCCTCGTGAGATTTATGTTTGTATCAGCGACTTTTGTTGAGTGGCGCAACTTTGTTGCACACGCATCCGGTCGACTTAATTAAATTGCTTTATATATATATATATATATACATATATATATATATATATATATATATATATATATATATATATATATATATATATATATATATATATATATATATATATATATATATATATATATATATATATATATATATATATATATATATATATATATTTAGTTAACACATCCGGTCAGACAAAGTCAACGACTGCAGTTCTGCACGATCAGCAAAGCTGCAACAATGTTTAATGCCAATTATGCCAAACTCCACAATACGTTGCCGTCAACATTACATGCGCCGTCGCGACGTTGAAACATAATCCATTCAGCATAATCGCTGACACAGCGATTATAGGTCAGGGCTAGCTTATGTTAAGAATATTTTGTCATTTATATTTCAGTACGGATTTGACCAATAAACGAACAAGTAATAATTCTATTTCGCTGATTTAACTTCGTGCAGAGATCACAAGTAAACAGTTCGAGTATATTAATTATTAACTTATATATATATATATATATATATATATATATATATATATATATATATATATATATATATATATATATATATATATATATATATATATATATATATATATATATATATATATATATATATATATGTCGACTTATATTAAATATGCTTTTATATATATATATATATATATATATATATATATATATATATATATATATATATATATATATATATATATATATATATATATATATATATATATATATATATAGCGACGACAGCTTGTTTCGAGAGAATCTAAGCGTAGACACACAAGTACAAAACAAACCAATCATGGATCCACTCTAATTAAAATCTATAGTAGAAGGTGCAGTTAAAAGTGCTTTAGCCGAACAAGAGAATCGATTAAAACAGGCGGAACTAGATGCCGTAATACGGCAAGTCAGTAGCCTACAGATAGGAGCACCCCAAATAGAAGTTTACACAAAAATAACTGCAGACCGCATAATTCAGTGTTAGGTTAGTTTGGACATAATTAAGTCTGTCCCTGAATTTAATGGGCACCAAAGTGAATATGTGCCTTGGCGGCAGTCGGCCGTAGACGCATATGAAATTTTTAAACCATATATAGGAGGTTAAGCGCACTACCAAGCTGTCACAATAAAAAGGGTACTGCAAGAGCTCATTTAGTAGCGCACAACACGGTACTAAACTTTGACGGCATAGTTGCCAGGCTTGACTGCACATACTGACAAGACATCACTTTGGGTCCTTCGAAAAGGATCTAAGCCTAATGCAGTATTACGACGAAGTAGAAAAACGACTAACATTAGTGACAAATGACAATTGTCATGACACACGATCAGGACGGAGCAACAATACTAAATAACGAAGTCAGAAGCGATGCTCTGCACACCTTCATATCAGGCTTAAAGAAATCCCTAAAATCTATAGTTTTACCGGCACAGCCCAAAGACTTACCAGCAGCATTTTGTTTAGCTAGAGAAGCTGAGGCAAGCATTGGAAGGAGGCAGCAAAATCGCCAGTATGAGAGGCAGTGAAAGAAAGGCGGGAACGAGCAGAGCTATGAAAAAAATCCACACTACAAGAGGCATGGTCAGGGGAAGCAACAACAAGTTGAAGGCCACAAGAACCGACGGATGTCGATTCATCGATATCTAAACTCAGGCAGCATACCAACTATAAGCCGCAATATACCAATTCTCATTGTGAAAAAAAAATCTAACACGTATTTCCGAACAGAGACGACAAAGGGTCAACAATATCAGCCATGAGGCTGAGTCTCAGAACTCCAAAACGTATCAGAAGATAGCTGAGAAATCTGTAGCAGAGATAAAAGATGAAACTGAGGGCGAAGAGGATTCGGTCAATTTTTTAGGGGTCGTTCCCAGCTGCCGTTCATCCAAAGGCAACTGGGTGAAAGACGAGTAAGAGTTTTAATTGATACCGGAGCAGCCAAAAACTACATAAGGCCCGTAAAGGCGCTTAAAGAAGTAGTGCCGGCTGACTCCCCTTTCAAAGTTAGCTCCATACATGGCTCTTACACTATAAAACAAAAATGTTGTGTACACATTTTTGAACGAAAAACCCGTTTCTTTTTATTGGATTCTCTAACGGTGTTCGATGCCATCATAGGCCTAGATTTGTCAACACATGTAGGGGCTACATTGAACCTTAAGAACGACACCATAGAATACGGGGAAACAACATGTCGACAACATAGAGGTACCATCTTCCGTCAAGACGGAATTTAAAAAAATGATTTCGAAAAGGATTAAGGCTTTCTCAGCTTCTAACGAGGCTTTACCCTTCAATACTCGTGTTATTGCGAGATCTACCTCGCGGAACAAGACCGCGAAAAACCTCCTTTTTCGTTAACGGGGGGAAATAAGAATGCGCAGGCCGCATTTTGAAAAGAATTATCGACGTTCTGCGAGAACAGATAGGCAAGACATGTTACCTCTACATTGACGACGTGATCATATTCGCAGTAAATGAGTTCAATCATGTAGATCACATTGACTGGGTTTTAAAAAGCCTTTGCGATGCAAATATGAAAGTCTCTAGAGAAAAAACCAAATTTTTTTAAAAAAAAGTGTAGAAAGAAAAGGAAAATTTTAGCATCAGAAGATGTTATACTGAGATATCCTAACTTTAAAAAGTCGTTTGACTTAACAACAGATGCTTCTGCACATGGTATTGGCAGTCCTCTCACAAGATGGCAAACCAATTACCATGATCTTTTGAGCTCTAAAAGATGCTAATTACGCCACAAACAAAAGAGAACTGCTAGCGACTAGGACTAGGGATATCAATATTTACACAGACCACCAGCCTTTGACCTTTACCGTTTTGAATAAAAATCCTAACGCAAAAAACAAAAGGTGGAAAGTATACTTCGACGAACGCTAAAATTTTTTACAAGCCCAGTAAACAAAACCATGTAGCGGATGCGCTTTCACGGCAAAATATAAGTGTTTGACAAAACGAGATAGAGTCCGATGTAGCCACCATCCATCTCATACACGATAGAGACCACAGAGAAACCGCTTAATTGCTTTAAGAATTAAATAATTCTTGAAAAGGCGCAATTTCCGTTAGAACGTACATTCGTACTGTTTCGAGAAAAAGTTCGACACATTATCTATTTCACAGATAATAATGAAGAGCTCCACGAATTGAAAAAGGTGGGGTAACCAAATCTCGTGAACGCGATTCATTGCGGGCTGCACACCTTATAACTTTAAAGCCTTTCCAGCAACCAAATTTTGGCATTGCAAGAACCAAGTGTCCGATATCATTAACAAAACCGAGCAAAGAGAAATAGTTATAGCAGAACATAACCGCGCCAATAGAGCCAATATAAAACAAACCATTGGCGATTACTATTTCCCAAGAATGTCTAAGCTAGTTAAAGAGGTAATTGCAAACTGCGAGGTCTGCAATAGAGCAAAATATGATAGACACCCTAAAAACAGGAGCTAGTTATAGCACCGATACCATTGTTCGCTGGTGAAATGCTCCATATTGACGTTTTTTCGACAGACAAAAAACTATTCTTAACATGCATAGGTAACTTTTCCAAATTTGCTATAACACAACCGATCATTTCAAAAATAATAGCAGATATTAAGGTCCCTATTATTCAACTTGTGTATAATTTTTCCAAAACCAGAAAAATTTATTGCGACAAAGAAGCCACTTTCAATTCAGAAACTATAAAATTTCTGTTGAAAAACCAATTTGAGATCGATGTCGTTAATGCACCGCCGTTGCATAGCACATCAAATGGACATGTGGAACGTTTCCACAGTACACTTCTAAAGATCGCTAGGTGCATCAAGTTGGAGAAAAAGGTTGAGAGCACTGTAGAGATAATTATGCTAGCAACTGTCAAATATAACCGGACAATCCATTCAGTGATTGGAAAGGAACCGATAGAGGTAATCCACACGTCGAGTAAAGGATTGAGAGGGGAAATTGAAAATAAGATAGTTAGTGCTCAGCAAACCCAATTAGACAGCAATAACCCACATCGACGGAACAGGGTCTTCGAAGTAGGGGAAAAAATTTTCCTGAAGAACAATAAGAGACTCAGCAACAAACTGACTCCGCTCTGTTCTAAAGAAACCATTCAGGCTGCTCTAGGAACGTCCGTTCTTATTAGGGGGAAGGAGGTCGCATATGCGAAAACTTCTAGACGTAGATATCAAACACGCAAATAGCACGTTGTCCCCTTTAAGAGTCCACGAGCGTATAGCCAGAAGTATAGATTTTATAGAGACTATGTTAAAATTAGTGGCAGGAACTCCTGACGCCTCAGACATCGGGAAGCTAAAATTGTCCGAGGCACAACTCACGGAGTCAAACAATAGGCAGGCAGTGACAAATACCGAAACCCAAACACAAATTAATGCACTAACAGATACGATCAATAAAATACTTAAGGAAAGAAAAGGTGGATTAGCAGATACACCACACTTGTATGAGGCGCTGTTGACCCGAAACAGAATGTTAATTTCAGAGATTCAAAATTTAATGTTGTCAATTACCTTAGCAAAAGCTAATATCATAAACTCAACTATTCTTGACCAAAACGAGTTGAAGTCGATCCTCGTTGAACACCCCACAGACGTGCCTGTACTAAGCTTAATGAAAGCATCTAATATTAAAATACTTCAGTCCGATAGCATGATACACATATTAAGCGGTTATCCTTTAGTATAGTTTATTTGTAAATTAGCATCTAAACAATAATGCCACTAAATACTGGGTAATATTCACATTTTCGAATCGTAAATATAAATAAAATAAATATAAAAATAAATTTTGCAGTTACTTTACCCTAAACTCCGACTATGGATTTGCCACAAATGGCATGTTTACAAACACTGGGGGCTTGGCAAATCGGATTTAAATATAAAGTTTTTTTCACAAATTCCGTTATATTTTGAGTACTATTAGTTCTCTTAGAGCTATGGAAAAGCGGTAAGACTATATCTTCTACTGTTTTTTTCAAAGTTAATGAATTTCTTCTCTATTGATATGCAAAAACTGCATATATTCACCTTTACATATTGGGGGCGGGGTAACTCGAAAAATGGAGCAGATAGCGTTTGGGCCGTGAATGAGTATTATGCAATCGGTAACGCCCGACGCGTATACTGTAAGAGTCCGGAAAGGAGTTTGTCTCTTTCGCTTCAACATATTTAACAATAGGCTCGCCTCACTCAGACGATCATCGGGGACCGTTATTCAACTCATGGCCCATCACATCATGGAAAATGGAATCCATTGGCCTGCCAATGCCACGCGAAAGTTATGTGATTAGCCAAAGGATATTGAAACGATATTGAAGGACATCAAATAAAAGGACAAACGGCATTGAGCGAAAGTCAAAGACATTCATTCAAGACAGAATACTAAGTTTATCAAAGACTTACGCACCTCGGAAAGAATCAATAATCAATAGCTGCCACCAGCAATGACGTTGGTGCGCCGTGCGTTTTAGTCTTGTATGCTTAAAAACTTATCCAGCCGTAGAAAAGCCGTAGAACTGGTGTGCTTAAGCGATTTCTTTGTGCTTATATGAGGCGGGCCCTTACATATTGCGATAATACCTCAGGCAAGGCATAAAATATTTTGTAATACAAAGAATTATATTCGAACAAGTAAGAATTCTCTAGTCGGGACTGCTCAACTACGAGATACCTTTAACCCTGCCATGAGCCGATTTTATAATCTATAAGTCTCCAGCTCTTCTATGTTCTGAAATCGCCGCGTTCACATATACCGACGGATTGACAGACGGACAGACAGTCGGACATGGCTATATCGACTCAACTCGTCTTTCTGATCAAGAATATATATACTTTATGGGGTTTACCAGGCCTCCTTCTGCTTGTTACATACATTTTCACAAATAAACTTATGAGCTTATTCTTATCGCAGGTGCTGTCATATATGAATTTGTATTCCCAAACACATAGTTTTATAAAGTTATCTACACAATACTAAAACCAACTTAAATATTTGCGTCAATAAAAGTCAACGTACTTTTACTAGCTTGCACTGCCTGGCGAACGAGATTTTTCAACATGTGCTCAGCTCCACATAAAAATTTTATTACCAACAGAAAAATAAGAATAAAAATAAAAAATATAATAAGTCGCCCAACCAATATCCGTCATTTCGTTTTTATTTGCCTAGGTATAGGTTCTCTAACGAGCTAAAAGCCGATATTTTAAGTTTCGTTTCATTAAGGTTTTTCCCCAACCGGTTGATTGAGTTAAATTAAGCAAAAAGTCTTTTGCGATGTATTAGTATGTATGCGAGTATAGTGTGCATTAAATGCATTAAATAGTGAGCTCAAGGGCGTGTCGAACTTCCATTTTCGGCCCTACATATTATTTTAACTGAAAGACTAATTTCGATAGGTTCAGAATTTCTTAATGCTTTATTAATAATAAATTTGTTATTATTAGTAGATTAGTTCATTGAGTTTCTCAACTGAAGAAAAAATGAAAACAAACAAAGGCTCACAGCGAGAGTGAGTGTATATATATATATATATATATATATATATATATATATATATATATATATATATATATATATATATATATATATATATATATATATATATATATATATATATATATATATATATATATATATATATATATATATATATATATATATATATATATGTGTGTTAAGTCGAATAAATGTTGCGACATATGCTAAAGACAACGCTAATATAACTTAAAAGACGAAGTCAGAGTTAAATTATGACCTTAGCAAAACTTGATATGTCTAATTTGAAACAAGTGGCCCAAAGACAAAGTCTATATGAGAATAGCTTCACAGATTAATCTAAGAACACTTCGAGCTAAAACCAGAACCAAGCCAACTACAGACAGAATAACTATCAATCTACCCTACCAGGACTAAAGAATTCAACTAATCATCAACTTTACACTAAATTTACTAATAAATTAAATCAGGGAACACAACAAAATCTTCTAAATTACCAAAAAATTGTTCAAGAACATACTCAAAATCCATTCTCAAACCAATCAAACAAACGACTAAGAGGCAGCAAAAGCGGTCAAACTAAAATGGAATGGTCACAAAATTTTCTTTAATCTGAATCGGATTAACCCAATCCAATCGCACCAACTGACCAAACCCCTATATCAGACTTATCATAAATAACACTCCCCTCAAATGCATGAAAGATACTGGCTCTTCTATAAAACTTATCAATGAAAATTTTTTCAATTTCCCAGAGACTAAAGAGTATCTAAAAGTCCAAACTATTAAAGGTATATTATGACTTAATAAAAGCGTATCATTTGCATTCAGCAAACTTTGTCCTATTAAACAAAAACTATATTATCCCAAATTCTCATCCACTTACCATATAAAATTAGGTAGAAACTACTTCTCGGCATGCAAAGCTGTCATTAATTACGCAGAAGATAACGTAACCATAGGGAACTACATGTTCAATTTTCAATACAATAATAAAATCCTCGATCAAATTCCTCATCCTCCCGTAGAGTTCGAATACGACTTCTTTTCGTACAATATAGGAAAGAGAAAAGAATTGAAAACAGACTGGATCATTTAAATCCAGAAGAAACACATAAACTAAAATAAAATCCTTCACGACTATAGTGACATCCAACAAAAATGTTGACCTTTATATGTACAATTAAACATAAAATAATAACCATACATGAGGACCCCATCTATAACCATCCTTATAGACACGAAATGTTAGAACAAGGAATCATACGAAAATCTAATTCACCCTATTATTCACCTATATGAATCGAACCTTAAAAAGAGGACGCTTCCAAAGAAATAAAATACCGCGTAGCTATCGACTATCGTGAACTAAATGAAGCTACTATAGACGACAAATACCCAATACCCATCATGGACGAAATTCTTGATAAATTAGGGAAATGATAGTATTTCACTATCGACCTTGCAAAGGGGTTCCACCAAATCCAAATGGACCCTAAATCGATTGAAAAAACTGCATTGTCAACAAAACAAGGTCACTAAGGGTATTACAGATTACGCAAAGCCAACTTAAAATTAAAATTAGATAAATAAGAATTTCTAAAAGAGAAACATAATTCTAAGGACCACAGAGTGAACCACAGAAGGAATTAAACCTAACTCCGACAAAGTAGCAGCTATATTGAAATTTCCAATTCCCAAGACATCCAAAGAAATCAAATCATTCCTAGGCCTTTGCGTATGTTACCGCAAGTTTAACCTTAACTTTGCCAAAATTGCAAAACCCCTGACTTAAGGATTAAAAAAGGAATATAAAATCGATATAACCAATCAACACTTCATCGCAGCCTTCGAGAAATTAAAAGTACTCATAACAAATGATTCCATACTAACCTATCCAGATTTCAGTAAAATATTTTCTCTAACCACAGACGCAAGCAATGTGGCTATAGAAGCAGCACTAGGAAGGTTACATAATATAAAAGAACCAAATATGAAACTGCAAAAACGGAAGATTAAATTAAACGAATACGATTAAAATATCAAATACCTACCAGGAAAAGAAAACTACGTAGCCGATGCCCTCTCTCTCTCCCAAGAAACCATTTATAGGGCTCAAGAAGATGACCAAAACCTTATACCCATTTCGGAAAGACCCATAAACTTATATAACAGACAAATTGAATTCATAAAAGGTAACGAAGACCAAATAGATATAGCACATTACTTCCACAAAACAAACATAAAAATAACCTATATAGAAATGACTGACACCTTTGCAAAAACATAATTAAAGAATATCTTTGTACAAAAAAGGAACGACTTATATTTACATAACCTGTCAGATTTCCCAATATTTCAAAAAGCTTGCGCTGAAATCATAGATCCCGAAAGTAAAACAAAACTACAAGATATTCTCACTTTTGCAGCATTTAAGGAAACAATCCTTTCAAATCACAAAATATTGCTTCACCCCGGTAATACAAAAACTCTCAACTGGTTCAGAGAAAAATTCTACTTCCCAGACCACCATTAAAGAATGTGAAATTAGTAATCTATCTAAATCTGAAACCAGGAACACAAAATTGACTTTCGAAATCACTCCAGAGGTAGCCCCAAGGAAAAATATGTCATGGACTTTTATCTAATTGATAGCAAACAATTCCTATCCTGTATTGACATATATTCCAAAAACGGAAACTTAGTAGATGTGAAAAGCCGTGAGCTATCATAAAAATCTTCAATAACATGGGGAAGCCCTCAAACCAAAGCTGACAAAGACTCAGCATTTATATACGCAACCCTTTGAAACTGGTTAAAATCCGATAAAGTAAAAATTAAAGCAAAAACGGTATTTCCGACATAGAAAGATTTCACCGAACAATCAACCAAAACTTAAGACATATTTATTTACGCAGGCACACCTCTATATGACGCGCAAGCAAATAAGACAAACAAAATCGAAAACCTCAATAAAGACAGAATCGATTTTGAAATAAACACAGATTACAAAACGCCCCACTAGTTAAAACTAAAATAACTATACCATTTAAGAAAACAGGCTAATGACACAAAGGGACGAAAAACACTTCATAGAAATCAATAGAGGTAGAAAAATTACACATTATAAGTCCAAATTTAAAAGAAAAAAGAAAATTAACAAGAGCAAATATAACAACCAATTTCAGAAATTAACGTCTTTTACTTTTATCAATAGTTCCCTCTACTATTAACCAAAGTCTCGAAAACAACCCAATTAAGGCACCCAACGGATACCTAATTTTCATATCAGGAACAATGGACCTGCCATCTGACTACGAATACCAGTGCCTCACAATAAACTTAACCAAAATACAAACTACAACTAGTAAATCGCTGTACTCAAACAAACAGAATCATTCATATAAAGTACTAAGTAGAAAAATAAATCCGTCATGAATGGAATACAAATCATTAAAAGAAATAAACGAGGTTTAATAATCGCAATAGGTACAGGTACAGGTAATCGCAATTTGGCACTCTAGATCAAAATAATTGAAGAATTAGAGCTCAAAATTAATAACTTAACACAAAACAATGACCTAAGCTACTTAATAAATGATTCAAAAAAAAAACATAGAACTCTCTAACAACCTAAGTATCTCACAAGAAGCAGAAAAAAACTAGACTATATTACATTTAAACTAGAACATTTCACAGAATACATAGAAGACATTGAACTAGGTATGCAGTTTATCAGATTAGGAATTTTCAATTTTAAACTTATAAAACACCAATACATATTAGATATAAATTCCGAAAAGATACTCAATATCAAAAATTCTATTTAGTTCAAATCGGACACTAATGAAATACTTATAATTTCGCACGTACCAAAATAATTAACCAAATCTTCACTTTATAAGATTCTGCCTTATCCAGACGAACAAAACAATACCATAACAAAAAACATTTACGAAACCCACTATACACAAAATAATAAAGCACATTTAAAATCCACAAAAAAAAACGAGAAATGTTTGAATGAATAACTAATATAATAACACAAATCCCAGCGGAATGTAAATATACAAAAATATTCAAAACACATTAACTTAACTACATAGAACTAAACATAATTGTAGCTTGGAACTTGGAAGACAAAAATCACCGAAAAGGGTAATAAAAACAATATTCACATTGAAGGTAATAACATTATTAAGATATACGTCTGTAGCGTTCAAATTAATGATATTTCAATTATAAAAACACTATCAGATTATACCCAAAGTATCTATGTAACAAATAATGTAACCAACAAATAATAAAACCAATATCATTCCTCCAAACAAAACAAATAATTTTAGAAAACACAAAATAAAATAGGATATTCAATATTATAACAACTACAACCATTGTAAATACAATAATAAATTAACACTATTTGCATTTTTAAATTTAAGTCAATATCAAAGAGAATTATCATAAGACATGCTACAATTGTAAAATCGAGCGATTCGACACCAGAGGAACAACTACCCCCAAAACTCATCCCCATGGATCACAAGAACCTATTTCACAACTATATCCTACATTTCCCGCCTGAGGACAGGCTAATCTCTATAGGATGGGGAAGTAATATATCCACCAGTAATACGTACACCGACACTTGAACAGATTATATATCCACCAGTAATACATACTCCAACACTTGAACATATCACCAAAGTCACGATCCCTTCCTATCTTCCTTCCACTATAAGCAAATTATACTCACTCCTACACTCGGAGTCCCATAAACAAAAGATCACATTACACCCTTCTTGTGCGAACGCAGCACTCAGCATATTTCAAAGTGACCAATCAGGAGCGATCAGGGAACTCACGCATAACTAAAATCACGCCACTATCTACAAATCTAGCTATAAATGACAAAAGAAACCTTAATCGTCAGTTCAGTCCTACTCAGCCCTTACACTAGGAAAAACCTATAAGAAAAGAATTATCTCCGATATAATAAAGAACTTATTTTTTATACAACTATAACTGCAGGTGGTAGGATAAAAATAAAGTGCGTTAACAAAAATGGGATCAACTAGTGCCACTAAGAAAAAATCTCTTTTCTCAGGTTCTAGCAATATATAAAAACTGTGTTACAAAAAACGTTACAAATTTTATCCGCCAAGATTTCGTTATTTAAAAGTAAGTATTTGATATTATAATCGTATTCTTTTTATTTAATCTTCCATCTTTGCAGTTTCATATTTGGTTCTTTTATATTATGTAACCCTACTAGTGGTTTATGGTTGCAAAGGATTTGAAATTTTCGTTCGAAAATATATGGTCTGAAGTATTTGGTGGCCAATACGATAGATAATCGTTATTTTTCTATTGCCGAATAGTTAATTTGGTGATCGTTTAGGGTTTTGCTAGCAAAACAAATTGCTTTGTGGGCCTGTGAGAGGACTGCTCCTATAGCCACATTGCTTGCTTCTGTGGTTAGAGAAAATATCTTACTGAAATCTGGATAGGTTAGTATGGGGTCATTTGTTATGAGTACTTTTAATTTCTCGAAGGCTGCGATGAAGTGTTGATATCGATTATATCGATTTTATATTCCTTTTTTTATCCTTAAGTCAGGGGTTTTGCAATTTTGGCAAAGTTCGGGTTAAACTTGCGGTAACATACGCAAAGGCCTAGGAAAGATTTGATTTCTTTGGATGTCTTGGGAATTGGAAATTTCAATATAGCTGCTACTTTGTCGGAGTTAGGTTTAATTCCTTCTGGGGTTCACTCTGTGGTCCTTAGAATTATGTTTCTCTTTTAGAAATTCTTATTTATCTAATTTTAATTTTAAGTTGGCTTTGCGTAATCTGTAATACCCTTAGTGACCTTGTTTTGTTGACAATGCAGTTTTTTCAATCGATTTAGGGTCCATTTGGATTTGGTGGAACCCCTTTGCAAGGTCGATAGTGAAATACTATCATTTCCCTAATTTATCAAGAATTTCGTCCATGATGGGTATTGGGTATTTGTCGTCTATAGTAGCTTCATTTAGTTCACGATAGTCGATAGCTACGCGGTATTTTATTTCTTTGGAAGCGTCCTCTTTTTAAGGTTCGATTCATATAGGTGAATAATAGGGTGAATTAGATTTTCGTATGATTCCTTGTTCTAACATTTCGTGTCTATAAGGATGGTTATAGATGGGGTCCTCATGTATGGTTATTATTTTATGTTTAATTGTACATATAAAGGTCAACATTTTTGTTGGATGTCACTATAGTCGTGAAGGATTTTATTTTAGTTTATGTGTTTCTTCTGGATTTAAATGATCCAGTCTGTTTTCAATTCTTTTCTCTTTCCTATATTGTACGAAAAGAAGTCGTATTCGAACTCTACGGGAGGATGAGGAATTTGATCGAGGATTTTATTATTGTATTGAAAATTGAACATGTAGTTCCCTATGGTTACGTTATATATATATATATATATATATATATATATATATATATATATATATATATATATATATATATATATATATATATATATATATATATATATATATATATATATATATATATATATATATATATATATATATATATATATATATATTATATATATATATCTTATATATTATATATTCTTTGTTGATCATGCGGAATGACGGTTCATTATCGCGCTTTTCGCCGATGTACTGCTTTGTTTTGTATTTTGTTGTGCTGCTCTATGAGCTCTATCATGTTCTGCAACTATTATCTATTTTTGCTCGTATTTTTCATGAACGCCAAAACTTGGCTGACGGAAAAGTCTCAACTAACTTATTTTGAATGAATACTAGTATTGGCAAGTCGCATTTCATTGCATTCACTACGTATTTTTTTTACCGCATCACACACTTTTCCTATTAAGTTTTCCTTATTTGATGTCTCGTTTTCTGTCCGAACATTCCAATAATTTTTTCAGAAGCTGTTATGCTTTCTTCAAAAATTATTTTGTTCCTGAAACAATTGATCGGCCTTTCTGTAGATTCTATAGTGTATGTCAAAGATAATGGCTAAGTTTGATGGAACATCTTCTTCTAAAGCGAAAAGGTTTTGTCTTGATAGAGCATCGGTGAGAAAATTTTCCTTTCCCGGCTTATGAATGATTTCCATCTTTTAATTTTTGCATTGGTATTTTTATCTGAGACTGCAAATTTAAATGGCTGGTGATGTGTATAAATATTTAAATTTTTTAAACCGTACAAATAGTTTCTTAGGGATTTTAAAGCCCACACTATCGCAAATAGATCACGTTCATTTGTGGCGAAATTTAGCTCATTGTCTCTTAAAGTCCTGGAAATCATGGTGATCGGCTTTTTGTTTTGTGATAAAACAGCACCTTAACCAGAGGACGAAGCATCTGTCGTCAAATCAAATGTCTTTTGATAATCAGGGTATAGGAGCATTACATCCTCCGACATTAAGATATTCCTTAATTTTTCAAAGGTGGATATCTGTTTCTCATTAAGGCTAACTGGATTTTTTTTGATTGTCCTGCACTTGTTTTACCATTATAACCCTTCAGTATGTCTGTAAATGGTTTGGCGGTAGATGCAAAATCTTTTATAAGGCATCTGTAATAGCTTGCTAAACCAAGAAATGATCTGACTTGGAACAAGTTGGTGGGCTGTTCAAGTTTGCCAATTGCTTCAATTTTTCTGGGGTTAGTTGTGAGGCCGCCACGTGAAACCGCGAATCCAAGATACTCAACCTTTTCTTAAAAAAATTGAGATTTTTCTCGTGATACCCTCATGTTAGCGTTATAAAATTTATCCAGTACCCAGGCAATGTGATGAACGTGATTTTCCATATTTTTGGAGAATATGATCACGTCGTCTGCATAAACTTTCAAATCCCTTCTCGTAGTACATCATCGATTGCTCGCTGGAAAATTCCGGGGGCGTTTTTCAAACTAACAACGTTAGTTACCAAAGGGAAGTCTGCAAAATTTCTTATTTCCTTGTTCGTCTACTCCCTTTTAATCAACTACCCACACCGGATTATTATACGGTGACCTAGAAGGCTTGATAATTTTATGCCTTAGCATTTCACTAGTCTCATTATTGACAAACTCGGATACTCCAAATGGGTAAAGTTTAGAGTAAATTGGGTTTTCATCTTCAGTTTGAATTGTATATTTGTGTTATAACGAAGAGCTTCATTGGGATCAGCAAAAACATTTATTTTTTCTTTTAACATGTCTTTAAATTCTTTTTCAATTTTTTGGGCAACTACTATGTTTTTTACCTCAGTAAAGTTAACGTTTGCGCATTTTTTATTTTGAATTATTTCGGATCCAGTTTCGGTTTTTAATGTGTTATTTTTTAAGTCTAGATTGGTATTAGTTTTCTTTAATAGGTCAAGTCCCATTATACCATCGAAGCTTGATAAGCTGGGAAGGAGGAAGGATGTGGCTATGGTGCCAAAAAGGGGCATTGGACATTTCTTTAGAACGGAGTTAAAGCCATGAAGTGACCTAACTCAAAATTTTTCTTCAACGTTAGTTACATTTCTAAGTTCTGGGATTGGTTTAATATAATTTTTCGAAGCGCCGTCTTCTATATATATACATATATATAGCTGCCGTCAACCTTTCATGCGCCGTTGGGACGTTGAAACATGATTCACTCAGCATAATCGCTGACACAGCGATTATAGGTCAGGGCAAGCTTGATATAAGAACATTTTGTACTTTATTTTAGTTTGGATTTGAATAAACGAACAAGTTATAATTCTATTTCACTGCTTTAACTTTGTGCAAAGATCATAAGTACACAGATGCTAATAAATTGTTAACTGGCGCCCAACAGTGGTCAAAAACCTACTCACCAGAAATCCATAAGCAAGAGCGCAACATCGTTGGATCGACATCGTTGGACTTGCGGACAGACAAGAAGACAATTAAAACTTAGTTTTTAATAAAACTACACACAACACAAAATATGTAAGTGGTGTGCTTAATTTAATCAAATAAAGAAAAAAGAGTTCAAGAAAAACAAAAAGTGCTTATAAAATAATCCTTGCGACTCAAAATTTTTATAAAAATAAAAAAGAACAAAGAACAACTAAAAAATATCTTATGAGTGAACGTGAAGTGGAGGAATACAACTCAGAGTTAGAAGCATTAATAAAAGATGTAAAAAGTAAACTAGTGCCAGGTCAGATACAAAAGAAAATGGCTGTGAGTGAGGAAAATTCGAAACGCTGCGAAAACAAAATCAAGCACAGATGTTTGAAAGAAGAGTGGATGAAATTAGAAATGAGTTTAAGAATATATCAGTGTCCGTACCCGAGGTTGAAGTGCTTAGAGATGCGGAAATAATTCCAGGTGCCCGATGCGATGAAACACTAGATATAGTAAAATCGGTTCCAGACTTTGAGGGAAAGCTCGTCACTTTTGTTTCGTGGCGGAAAGCCGCACACACTGCATAAAAAATTTTTGAAAACTATGTAGGGAGCTCAAAGCATTATCAGGCACTGGGTACCTTAACAATAATCCAGTACTATAAGGAAATTAAAAAGAAATTGACACTACTTATAAATAAAATAATTATGGAATATGATTTCACTTAAGCCGCTTCTCTTAATGAAAAGTACAGAGCAGATGTATTGAGAGTGTTTATCTCAGGCACAAGGAAGTCTCTTAGTGAGATTCTCTTCTCAGCAAGAACCAAGGATTTACCATCAGCTTTGGCTCTAGCACAGGAAGTTGACTAATCACGAACGCTTCCAATTCACTAGTAATTTTGCAAGAAATAGTAAAGAAAAAGCTCAACGTCATGAACAGAGAACAGAGAAGCAATCCACTATACAATGAAATTCCCAAAATCAGACAAAAACTCCATTTTACAAGCAGAAGACTCAATACCACAGCCCAAATATAAAACGAGAGTCACCCCAACCTATGGCCATTGACAATTCATCTCGGTTCAGACAAGCGACTCATTACCAAGGCAGTTCTAGCCAATATCAAAATCAAGTCAAAAAGAGAGCAAATAGTGGAACAGCTAGGTATGCCGGTCCCAAACAACAGAGAATTAGTCACCTTTCACAAGATGAAAATTCTGCAACTAAATCGTAACAAGAGTATCAACCAGTAGCGGAGTCTGAGGAATCAGATTTGGAAGATGAGGATCAGCTTCAAGGGGTCAATTTTTTATAAATAGCTCCCTGTTACCGTTTGGAGAGAAAACGATAGCAGGTAGACCAATCAACTTACTTATAGATACAGGCGCTTCGAAAAATTATGTTAAACCAATCCCAGAACTTAGAAATGTAACTAACGTTGAAGAAAAATTTTGAGTTAGGTCACTTCATGGCTTTAACTCCGTTCTAAAGAAATGTCCAATGCCCCTTTTTGGCACCATAGCCACATCCTTCCTCCTTCCCAGCTTATCAAGCTTCGATGGTATAATGGGACTTGACCTATTAAAGAAAACTAATACCAATCTAGACTTAAAAAATAACACATTAAAAACCGAAACTGGATCCGAAATAATTCAAAATAAAAAATGCGCAAACGTTAACTTTACTGAGGTAAAAAACATAGTAGTTGCCCAAAAAATTGAAAAAGAATTTAAAGACATGTTAAAAGAAAAAATAAATGTTTTTGCTGATCCCAATGAAGCTCTTCGTTATAACACAAATATACAATTCAAACTGAAGATGAAAACCCAATTTACTCTAAACTTTACCCATTTGGAGTATCCGAGTTTGTCAATAATGAGACTAGTGAAATGCTAAGGCATAAAATTATCAAGCCTTCTAGGTCACCGTATAATAATCCGGTGTGGGTAGTTGATTAAAAGGGAGTAGACGAACAAGGAAATAAGAAATTTTGCAGACTTCCCTTTGGTAACTAACGTTGTTAGTTTGAAAAACGCCCCCGGAATTTTCCAGCGAGCAATCGATGATGTACTACGAGAAGGGATTTGAAAGTTTATGCAGACGACGTGATCATATTCTCCAAAAATATGGAAAATCACGTTCATCACATTGCCTGGGTACTGGATAAATTTTATAACGCTAACATGAGGGTATCACGAGAAAAATCTCAATTTTTTTAAGAAAAGGTTGAGTATCTTGGATTCGCGGTTTCACGTGGCGGCCTCACAACTAACCCCAGAAAAATTGAAGCAATTGGCAAACTTGAACAGCCCACCAACTTGTTCCAAGTCAGATCATTTCTTGGTTTAGCAAGCTATTACAGATGCCTTATAAAAGATTTTGCATCTACCGCCAAACCATTTACAGACATACTGAAGGGTTATAATGGTAAAACAAGTGCAGGACAATCAAAAAAATCCAGTTAGCCTTAATGAGAAACAGATATCCACCTTTGAAAAATTAAGGAATATCTTAATGTCGGAGGATGTAATGCTCCTATACCCTGATTATCAAAAGACATTTGATTTGACGACAGATGCTTCGTCCTCTGGTTAAGGTGCTGTTT
Organism: Drosophila anceps; assembly: GCA_035045945.1. Taxonomy (NCBI): domain Eukaryota; kingdom Metazoa; phylum Arthropoda; class Insecta; order Diptera; family Drosophilidae; genus Drosophila; species Drosophila anceps. The sequence goes on along the minus strand of JAWNON010000094.1, from coordinate 16,134 downwards.
TATCACAAAACAAAAAGCCGATCACCATGATTTCCAGGACTTTAAGAGACAATGAGCTAAATTTCGCCACAAATGAACGTGATCTATTTGCGATAGTGTGGGCTTTAAAATCCCTAAGAAACTATTTGTACGGTTTAAAAAATTTAAATATTTATACACATCACCAGCCATTTAAATTTGCAGTCTCAGATAAAAATACCAATGCAAAAATTAAAAGATGGAAATCATTCATAAGCCGGGAAAGGAAAATTTTCTCACCGATGCTCTATCAAGACAAAACCTTTTCGCTTTAGAAGAAGATGTTCCATCAAACTTAGCCATTATCTTTGACATACACTATAGAATCTACAGAAAGGCCGATCAATTGTTTCAGGAACAAAATAATTTTTGAAGAAAGCATAACAGCTTCTGAAAAAATTATTGGAATGTTCGGACAGAAAACGAGACATCAAATAAGGAAAACTTAATAGGAAAAGTGTGTGATGCGGTAAAAAAAATACGTAGTGAATGCAATGAAATGCGACTTGCCAATACTAGTATTCATTCAAAATAAGTTAGTTGAGACTTTTCCGTCAGCCAAATTTTGGCACTCCAACAAGTTTTTAATCGACGTTCATGAAAAATACGAGCAAAAATAGATAATAGTTGCAGAACATGATAGAGCTCATAGAGCAGCACAACAAAATACAAAACAAATTCTCTAAGACTATTTTCTCCCAAAAATGACTCGTTGGACAAATTGTAAGACTTGTAATAAAGGAAACTATGACCGACACCCACAAAAACAGTACATCGGCGAAAAGCGCGATTATGAACCGTCATTCTGCATGATCAACAAAGTTGCAACAATGTTTAATACCAACTATATCAAACTTTACTGCTTTGCAAACGCTGATTATAGGCCAGGGCTAGCTTGATATAAGAACATTTTGTACTTTATGTAATTTTTTTTAATTTTTACCAATAAAGGAACAAGTTATAATTCTATTTCACTGCTTTAACTTTGTGCAAAGATCACAAGTAATCAGATGTTAATAAATTATTAACTTATATATATATATATATATATATATATATATATATATATATATATATATATATATATATATATATATATATATATATATATATATATATATATATATATATATATATATTTATATATATCAAATTGGGTAAAACTGTATCCTTAAGATCCTTTAAAGTTTTTTTTCACAAATTCCGTTATATTATGTGTACTATGAGTTCTCATAGTTATATGGCAAATCGGTAAAAACTATATCTTCAAATGTTTTATAGATAGAAACTCCAAAGTAAACGACTATCTTTTCTATTGATTTGCAAAAGTTACATATATTTACCATTTACTGATTGGGGGCGTGCTAATTCAAAAAATGGAGCAGATAGCGTTTAGGCCGTGAATGAGTATTATGCAATCGGTAACGCCCGACGCGTATACTGTAAGAGTCCGGAAAGGAGTTTGTCTCTTTCGCTTCAACATATTCAACAATACGCTCGCCTCACTCAGACGATCATCGGGGACCGTTATTCAAAGTGCCGTTCGTGGCTACGCAATAGTAATCGATCTCATGGTCCATCACATCATGGAAAATAGAATCCGTCTGCCAATGCCACGCGAAAGATATGTGATTAACCAAAGGATATTGAAACGACATTGAAGGACATCAAATAAAAGGACATCAAGTTGCAAACGGCATCGAGCGAAAGTCAAAGACATTTATTCAGAACAGAATACTAAGTTTATCAAAGACTTACGCACCTTTTAAAGAATCATTAATCAGTAGCTGCCACCAGCAACTTTAACGAATGATAGAAGCTTATGAATCCAATGCAGTAGGAAGGTTATTTTCACGTAAAACACATAATTCAAGCAAATTCTGTGTGCATATATGAGGCGAGCCCTTGCATATTGCGGGAACACCTCAGGCAAGGCGTAAAATATTTTGTAATACAAAGAATTATAGTCGAACAATTAAGAATTGTGTAGTCGGGACTGCTCAACTACGAGATACCCTTAACCCTGAATGTATTTGCTAAAGCACATGTCTCTAGTATTGGAAAAAAGTTTTTTTTTGCAAATTTGGGCGAAGGCGTGGTATCAAAAATTACAAATCTTTGTATTCATTACAGGGATATATCCTGTAAATCTGAACCTTCTTACTTTAACGGTATACGTGTTACGCCTAAAAAACAAAGTCAAATTATCGATTTTTATTGATAATACGGAAATCGAACAAGTTATCGACAAAAAATAATAAACTTGAACTGTGTGTGGCATACACGAGTATGCATGTCAAATTTCAGAACTCCAGCTTTTGTGATCTGCTAGATTATTGCATTCGTACAGACTTACGGGCAGACAGACGGACATGACTATATCGACTCAGCTTTATTTGGGTCTACGAAACCTCCTTCGGTCTGTTACATAAACTTTAACAAAACCATTATACCCTAATTTTCCATTATCAATGGGTGGAAGGTATAAAAAAAAACTTTAAACGTTGCCGAGTTTCGAACGTGGAACATTGTATCACTTTTACCAACACCGCCATTCACTGCAATATATCCATTTAGCAAATATAAAATAAACTAGCAGTTTAAAGTTCTAATTATATATGAAAATGTAGCTGGCACCGCTGACGTTTTGTTTAATAACTTCTGTTTTACTTAACGGAATTCAATGAAATCTTCACCATATAATCTATATATTTATATATTAATATTTGTCAATATAAGATATACAAAGTCATTCACATATTGACTTTATTTCCAAATTAACTTCAATATAATGAATTTCAGGAAATTTGGGGTCGGTAGCCAAAATGTAACAAACACCGAAATTGTACAAGATATAAATGCAACTAAGTCCAAAATAAAAATAAAAAAAAAATCGATCTGCGAGTGCTATGCACGGATCTTGCCAGAAAAAAATAAGTTTCTAGAGATCGACGCGTTCATACATACGGACGGACGAACGGATGGACAGACAGACATAATTATATCGACCCAGATTCGTCGTCTGAGTGAATATTTTGAAGCGAAAGAGACAGACTACTTTCCGGACTCTTACAGTACACGCGTCGCTGTGTGGCGTGATATAAATATGCATGTATATATGTTTAAAAGTAAGTAAGAGTATTGCAGTCGGGCGCTACCGACTGAAGTAAACTCATTGACGGCCCAAACGCTATCTGCTCCATTTTCCGAGTTACCTCGCCCCCAATCAGTAAATGGTAAGTATATGTAATTTTTGCAAATCATTAGAGAAGATGGTCGTTAACTTTTGAATAAACATTAGAAGATATAGTTTTTGCCGATTAGCCATAGCACTATGAGAAAATGTAATGGAATTTTTGAAAAAAAACTTTATATTTAAACGCGATTTGCCTTGCCCCCAGTGTTTGTAAACATGCCATTTTTGGCCAATCCTTAGTCGGAGTGTAAGGTAAAGTAACTGCAAAATTGGGATGTTTACGCTTCGAAAATGTAAATATTACTCAGTATTTAGTGGCATTATTGTTTAGTTTATATACAGAAGACGCCACCAGTAACTCAATTTTCAAATTTTAAAGTTTCTCGCTCTGAAACGTTGCGGTTTTCCACGCCTTCGATGGGCGTAGATATATTCGCCAAAAATTTTTGGTCTTGTGTTGTCAACCCGAGTATATATTCCAAATTTAAAGTCCCTAGCATAAATAGCGCTCTAGATATATGAAAATTTGTATAAATCGCTACATAATCAGATTCGAATTGCCAATTTTATTTGGCCAATTCTATTTAGCATGGACATCTAAATTTTTCATCGATACAGGATACAGTTTCATTAATTTGCCACTCACCCAATTGGCGTATCTACATCAGCCATATCTTTTTGATTTTGGGCTGTCAACGAGAGTATGCAAATTTCAAAATTTCTACTCCCTGGCCCTTAAAATAATATGGTTTCTGAGATTCCGGAAAATGCATATTCCGATTTACCACGCCTCCTGAGGGCGTAGGTGAAAATTTTCACACTTTACAATTCGGGGGTCTACACGGGTATATGGTTCAAATTTGAAGATTCTTGTTTTAATACCGGACAGATGCACAGTAGGGCTTTTGTCCATTTTACATTGCAAAAATCAAAGCTTTTTAACCAAGCAAGGTATTTTCAAAATTTAAATTCTAATTTTTTTTTAAGTTACTTTTAAGTAACGTTATGTCTTCCTTGTTCTACCTGCTGCGTGCATCAGTTTTATGTGTGTATATTTATTGCTATGTTGTTTTGGTTTTTGTGGTTTAAAGACCTGATAAAGGAGACTTTCCTTAAAATTTCTATATAAATCTCATATTAATCCAATTAAATGCTTGTTATTTATAGTCAACTTAAGTTGAAAGAGGCTATACAAGTGGAGGCTTACTAAAACAAAGCGAACTCCTTAATAAATGAACAGAAGAGCATAACCTTTCTAATTTTGTAACAAATAAAAATATTTTTCTAATGATACAGTAAAATATCTACAATAAGTACAATAGTTTTGTTGCATTCAATTGGGAACTGAAATATTTATCACATTTTTCGACTATTTTTTTGTCACTTATTTGACTGCCCATATTTACCCTGTAAGGCGGCCTCTGGACGAACCGCCTTACATGTAACTTTAAGATAGTACGTAAGTATGTTAAGAAAGCATAAAGTATATTAAGATAGCAAATAAGTCCGGTGATCGCAAATGAAAAAGAGAATAGAATATAAGATAGATTAAGAAACATCGCTAAAGAAGATGGTAAAATATAAGATAGATTAAGATTTAGCTAAGGCCGTTTCAAAATAGCGGCTTGAGCGCGCGCAACGATGACGATCGGCAATGCAACCCTGCGGCAATGCTCTGAGGTGAAGAGCGTAAGTTGAATTTCTGAGACGCACGGGCGGCTCAAGCCAAGAATAAAAGAGGAGAAGTTCGCGAACACAAGAAGGTTGGAAAACGGCGGACGAGTAACGTAAAGAGAAGAGGTTGGAGACGCAAGAAAAGAGCGAAAGCCGTGAGTGAGCGGCGGGGCCATACATAGAATAGAGTAGCATGTTAAAGTAGCAGTGAATGTAATAAATAGTTTTTAACTTTTAACAACCATGTCTCTTAATTTTGACTAACCCAATAGAAACTAATACTGGCGGATCGACGTGGCAAATCACGTCGAGAGCCTAAAGTCCCATTACTAATCGGTAGTCGTAGCTTGGCCACGAACCCGCTCGCCGTGTGGAGAAACCCCGGCCAGAAAACCGTCGTGGCAGAGTGAGCGTCGGCTGCAAGGCAGTGCACGTTCCTCACCAGAGGTACTAAATCCATTAAAGTCCTATCTTAACTAACCTATAGTCTGACCGAGGCGACGTCCCGGTCAGGTGTGTAGAAAGTCCAACCAACCCACTTTCCTATCCCTTAAGCCCGCGTCCCAGCACTCTACAAATGTCTTGTGAGTGGCCCTGGTCAGATTGAGATCTGCCTCGGCGGGAAAAGTAACCGTAAACCCCTTAAGATCCATCTATTTTCAATAATATTTCTGGCCCTCTGATAAATTTTCTATCAGATTCTAGAATCATCTTGTCAATTAGTTACCATAAAAATTTTGAAGTCTGCCACGCTTTGCCGGCAGAGATAGAAAGTCATTGCAAAAACCAATAGTCATTTCACTTTTCTGAATGAGTATATTAATATAGTAGAATATATTGGTTGATGACAGTGAGTCGAAAAACAATACACCACAGATATCAAAATAGTGCATAACACATATGATATTCGATTATTGTGGCTATTACCATTGACGATTGTAACTGCTTTCCAGTCTTTATTGACCATATATGTAATGCATAACAAAAAAATTAAAAAATGCTATAGAGTTAAGGCAAACAACCCAGGCATATTATAAGTCACGAATTCTTACGAGAAATGAACATAATAATAGAAAAAACATAAAATTGTTGGCATCACGCCGGTCACCTTGACAAGGGCTTAGTGCTCAATGAAGTCGCTTATCACACGCTCCTCAGCCATTCGTGCGAAAAGACGATAGTGTGGATATTGTGCGTGCCTTATTCTTGAATTATTGCAAAAAATTGATAACTATTCCCGTTTTAATTTTATCGATTAAAAACCTTATCAAACTCAGTCTACAAATTTTATATTTGGTTTTTTGCATATTTTATTGTTTGTTATTTCTTGAATACCGGTTTAAATATCCCTAAATTCTTTAAATTGAAGGTCAGCTTCCAAAGTTGAAGTGAAGTTGAAGTTTTTCTTAATTGGCAAACATGTCTACATAAAATATGTAGATTTTATGCTGAAAGTTTCATTTAAGTACAAAGCACGTGGTTAGCAACGCTTAGCAGCGAAAAGTATTTTTTCTACACACGTCAACATTAAACGCACTCATTTTTCGTCTGTTCTAACAATCACAAGAGTGAATTTTTTTCTATAACAAGTAAGAAAACTCTGGTAGAGAGTTCATGACTAGAAACTACCCTGAGCCAAACAAAACAGAAAAAAAATATTTATCAAATTAAAATAATAATATTGAAGTTTTTGTTAAAAGACTTAATTACATATATATTTAGAAAAATTTACATTAGAGTTCGCTATAATGAATACCTTATGAAATACCACTTTGGTAACTATAAACTATTTAAAAAATCCTTGCACTAATATTTTCATTAGATAGATTTAAAAACCCCCAAACAATATGCGAATCACAATTGATTGTAGAGTTGTAGGTGTTTTCAAATCTAATAAGCTTTTAAAGCTTCTGCTTACTAACTCGTTATATAAAGGCTCAGCCAATTGAAACTGGCCTAAACATAAACTAAAATCTCCTAAAATAACATAATTTTCTAATTTAAATAAATATTGCAGAAATAGATCCTCAATTTCAGAAATAAGCAACCGGACAGGACTTTTACAAAGAACAAAGAAACTAAACTAAACTACCAAATACAGCATATTCAAAAACTGACGATCTATTACTTTCCTAACGCTCAAGTAGCTAGGAATCGAGTCCCTAACATAAATGATGATTCCCCACTTAGGTCGTGTTGCGTTAGGTATTATCTCGCAATCTAGACGGCGTTTTATGAAAAAAAATATCTAAAGCGGAACTGTCAACTAGGTGATCATAATGTGATCGAAATAGTTTTTCAGTGCGCAATCGGACTATCTGTGTTTGAATCTTATCATCATTTTTGGGAGGCGTAGGATGAACAAAATCTCCTATAATATACAATCCTGAGGCAGTTGTTGCCCTACGGCAAGCAAGTGTGGACCACCACTTTGCTATACGTAGCTCCCTGGCTTTTGTGAACAGTTATACCTTCTGCAGGTTCAACTGGAAACTGCCAACGCTCAATGGAAACCTTCTAATTTTTCCTATAATGGAAATTTCGAATTTTTTATTGAATGGGGTCCCATGATTGTTCTTCACGATGTGTACACTTTGAGCGAGCAAATACTCCAACACTATCCTCTGGAAATTGCACCCATATCTATTTTCTGCAAAACTACTTTTATCCCAATAACCTGTATCTACGTTGATCGTAATCATATTTTTAGCAGTTGTTTTTAAAAGGAGGGATTTACAAATTCCCTGCGTTTCGGAAGATATAATGCTACTCATGACTTCTAAAATTCTTTCCCTATTAGCTGTAATTAAATGAGTAGCGTTAATAAAGTACTCATCGTAAGAACTAAATGGATCCGTTGCTATAGCGTTAAGGTTCATGTTGTTATATATGTCTGTTGCAGCATTTGTGCTAAACAGATGAACAAATGCGGGAACGGATAAGGGAAATATCATCGGGTGTCATATTTACCGATGCCATATTATTTACGGCGAAGCAAAGGTTTGGTCCTCCCTTTGTCGCATTTTTTTTTTTGTGAGCTTAAATATACTTAAAGAGGTCCTAGACCCAAGATGCATATATTGCACTGTAGGGATCATGATCTAACGATTCGAAAATCAAAGGATCACCTACTGGTGACAACGGTCCTACGGTATTTTTGAAAATTTGTTTTAGACGGGAGTCTAACTGACAAAATATTTTATTATTATATTACCATTATACTTCCTAAGGTTTGTCACAACTAATCCCTGATTTTAGCTACAAAAAAAATTTCGCAGTATCTCCTAACTAGTTCATCCTCCTCGTTTCTCCATAGGACATATAGCATATCTAATTCCATAAATTATTGGCTTCTCTCAGTATTAATATCAAATCTCCTATAACTAATAATACTGACAAAGCGTCTTTTCTTAACGAACACTTCTATTGCGAAGTGCATAAGTTATTAATTCAGATGTTGGTGTTTCAAGGGCATCCTGTTCGTCTATGACTTAGTGTGATCCACCATGCTGATTGCTGATGCTCTAAAAATAATCAAAATCAGCAAGGTATAAACTTTAAAAGCCCTAATAAAAATATGTCTGTAGATCCATCGGGTAAATTTTCTAACTGTTTTCTACTCTGAAGCATCCGAAACCGATGCACTGGCAATGAAGTATTAATGTATACTTCAGCGTTACTGCTATCGGACAAGTGCATACCTTAACAGCAATAAACGGCTTCTTTGGTAGACATTTCAGTGCTCGATATAAATTTGTGCCTTATATACTGTAACTTTTGTTTAATTTTTACATTGCTGAAATTGAAATTCCCCTCTGAGACTTATAAATATAGTTAAAGACGTTACTGCAGCAAGCATAGGGATCTAATATAAACTGAATATCTGTGTTAGCTCGCTGCAGTTGGAGTAGATGTTTATTATAAACGTTAAGCATGATTGCAGCGAATGAACGCATTAAATATATTTTTTGCTTCTTAATACTAGAGCTAGGTACATTAATAAAACACTCATAACTAAGGTTAAGTTGATCGTGGGACAAAATGCTCTATTAAGAGATTCTATGGTTTCACGATCAAACACATTCTCTAATAAGACCTGATTTTTTTTTGGAAATTTCGACGATGCTCACCTATATTTAGAGCATCCCCTAATTTCTTGCCGTGGCCGGGATTGTGCATTTGATACTCCAAATATGGAGCCACATCCGCGCAATCAGTATCAGTTTTGATAAACTGATCAATAAACGATTTTAGTCTAAGAATGCTTGACTCATCACTCGAGTCAAGCCTGGGGGCTTCTTTCAGCCACAAATGCCGTGAATATGGGGGAGCCTCTTTGCGAAAACTCAAATCGCCAATAAAACTTCAAACCGTTATGCCTACCAAGAGCACCGTTTTACCGTTTTTTTTTATCTAGTTTATCTAGTTTCTGATGCCGAAAATGTGATGAAAAAAGGTCGGAAGACCTATCTGCCTATTCATAGCCATTACCTTCTTCTTTGCTTACCAGTGAGCAGGAGGAGCTCTAATACCTTTTAAAACTCTAAAGCTATCATCATGGCGAAAAAATTGATGGCGCTGTTCCTTCGTAAGGAACCATTTCGAACTTTTTATAGTTTTCAAATAATTTGTCAGTTCTACAACCTCTTCTATAAAAATTCCTAAGCTGTGACCTAAGTATGATTGTAAAACTTTCCTTAGACTTTCTCTTTTGGCCTGCAAAGATAGTTGGGAAGGCCAGCTCCTCTGAATCACAATCTTCGATCATATCTAATGGTCGCTGACCTTCTCCAGGGGCTATTACTATTCTTTGCAGGAATACAGCCACTGTTCATTAACAGTAACCTGGTGCTTCCAGGTTAAAGCACTGTGTTGGATAAAAATCTAATTGCATCAGCAACTTTTGATATCCCAATGGTTTCATTTTATTGGTTTCAAAAATATCCTGTCGTGCTTGAATGCGAACACTTCGCCATGCATTTGTATTACGTTCCTGCTCAATGATCCTACGAATTGGAACATCTCTAGCATGATATCTTGGGTTCCTATCCCCAGAATGTGGACTAGGTTTCTGTTTCAGTTGTAACTAAAGAGCCCTGGAAAATATATTTTTTACAATTTGCCAACAGCGGGAGTAAACAAATAATTTTTTGCCATTCCTTAGGAGTCTAAGGTAACGTAACTGCAAAATTTGGAAGCTTACGTTCCAACTATGTGGAAATTGTGTGACCGAAAGGGGCATAAAAATGACTTTTTATTCTTCGATAGAGAACGCCTACAGTTTTTCATGTGTCCAATTTTTTTTTTACACTTTTTTTTAGCTTTGTTACTTTAGGACATATAGACCTTTCCCGTTTGCCATGCCTCCTTTGGGTGTAAGTATATTTTCAATATCTTTTGATCTTGGGTTGTCAACGCGAATGTACATTATAAATTTCAACGCTCTAGCGCTTCAACTAACTAGGTTTCTGAGATGCCGGAAAATGCATTTTCTGATTTGCCACCCCTAGTGGGAGAATCGGGAAAATTATATGTTCTATATTTCAAGTATTTAGCTTCAATAGCAACGGAAGGATAGCCAGGCGGACATTGGAAGCAGACTATATTCTCTGAAAAGGTGAGTATAATATTGGATGCAGGAAAACTCCCAAGAACCTCTGAAAATTCAAAATTAGTTAGCACTATTTATACAATAAATATTTTTATACCCCGAACCCATTGAAAATGGGAAATCAGGATATAATGGCTTTGCTAAAATGTATGTAGCATACAGAAGGAGGCGTTAAGTATATGTATTCTTTATCAGGACGACAAGCAGAGTCTGTTTATCTGTCCGTATGTATGAACGCGTCGATCTCAGAACCAACAAGAGCTAGAGATTTTTGTAGGTCCATGAATAATACGTGTGGATCGAGTTTGTTTCCAAAATTCGATAACCATTCTGATTTTATTGTGATCAATTAAAAACGTTATCGAAATGCAGTTAAATTATTATATCTCGTATACCTTTTGAGCAAGAGTCGCAAAATTTTGCATTTAATTTCATTTATATTTTATACAGTTTCGATTTTTGTAATATTTGATATACCACTCCTCCTTCCGCCCCAATTTGCAAAAAAAAAACCCATTTCAAGTACTAGAGACTTGTGCTTTGGTAAATACGCATTAATGAATGTCATGTATAAATTATTACGATTACAAAAGTCCATCTAGAAGAAAGTGTACTCAACAAATAAGTTTCCATGATATAGCCCATACTGAAGTCCAAGGTCAGCCGCTGCGAAGTGCACAGTTGACAGATTAATATTATTATTAATTTTGGTATCTTTCAATATTGATATATATCTTCATGTATCGTTATTATCTAGATTTTATGGTATTTCTTTTTGAAATTTGATGTTAAAATTTGCATCAGAAGTCAATCCAAATCATTTATAGTATCTAGTTTAGTATCATATCATAATTTAAATCAATATTGTTTTATACAAACGCATTGATTCTATATTTTGTGTCGATTATATTTGCATTCAATGTTATTAAGCCATCATTGTTACCCCTACCACTAATAGTATTAGTATCAGTGTTACACCACCATGCTTGTTCTGTGAGAATTTAATGCATACTAATCATGTCCACTCTTAAAATCGGTATTGGTGGCTTAAGTTGGTATTGTCAAATTGGCTTAGAGAATTGTTTCTCTTTACTGTTTTCCATGATGTATAATTCAATGATAAAATTAAATTTTTAAAACTGAGTAATATTTCAGTTATCTAGTGACTTAGGAGCTAGTGAAGAAATATTAAACCAATAAAACTTTGAAACTCATATCCAAATGGAGACTAGTGTTATTACAGACACTCTAGGTTTCTATTTAAAACAAGTAAGAGTTCTCTATTCGAGACTGCTCGAATATTAGATCCCCTGAAAGATAAACAATCAATATAGGAATACACACTTCGCAGCAGCTGAGCTTGGGTTGCAGTAAGGGCTATATTATGAAAGCTTAAGAAAAAAAAATTAAGTTTTTTGCCAATTTAATAAAAATTAAAGTTGTATTAAATACACATAAAACCAAGTACAAAAATTAAAGATTATAGCTCCAAAGACGTACTTGATATAATTTTGTAATTGAATTTTAATGTTATTCACAGACCCACAAAAAATTTCAAGTGGATGGACAGACCGATATGTCTTCCTAATCAAGAATATATATGCCACCACTTTACGCTGACTTCCCATTTTCAGTGGATTTTGAATATAAAAAAAAAACGTCCCCGATTGTCGTTTAAGCAATGAACAACCATCCACAATTACTGTCCTTAATTTATCTGTCGTGTCTCCTCGAAATCAAGTTTTCTTATCTGTTCTTTCTTCTGACACGACATGCGACGCAATAACGGCTTTTATATATGTAAATCTCCAGCCATTTTTCAGTTTCAGATTTTATTTATAAGAAGAGTCGATGTTATAATCATCATTGTTATTTTATACATACGAAGCAAACAGCCAATTCACACATACACACGCTTTGGTTGCAGTTGGGGCATATTATGACAACTAATTTGTTGAATAGTTTTTTGTGTATATGGACTATCGTGGTCAAACTTTCAGAATATATAATGACATTCATATGTATTTAGTATTTGAAATACGTTTTTTGAAAATTTTGACGGAAGTTGCCCCCTTCCGCCCAAATTTACGAAACTAATAACTTGTACTGCGTATGGTATACACGAGTATACATTTAAAATTTCAGATCTCTAGCTTCAATGGTTTGCGAGATCGTTGCGTTCATACAGACGCACGGACGAACAGACAGACGGACATGGCTCTATTGACTCAGCCTGTAGAGCTGATCAAGAATATAATACTTTACATACATTCGGCTTGTTACATACATTTTCACAAAAAGATTAAACCCTAATTTTCCATTTTCAGCTTATAAAAAGCTTGATATTTAGGATTTGACCCTAAACTTTTTTCTTTTGTATGATGAATGATGATGATTTTATGTATGATGAAATTAAACTTTGTCTCTCGTACTTGAATCCACATGATCATCTTTGCCTACAAGATGATTTTAATTGCATGCATCTTTGGTTTGTGGCTTAGCAGTTGCAAAATTAAATTTAATAGTTCCAAGTGTATGACAACTTCAATCGTACCATTCCACATATTGTTAGTTACATAATTAACATTTTCTTGCAACAAATTTTTTCTGTCAAAGATCGTGATGTAAACTTCAACTTAAAAATTAGTTTCAATCTTCATGTCTCTACAATCATAAATTAAGCCAAAGGTGTTCTAAGTTTTATTAAACTTTAGTAAAACGAGTTTAATAATATCTCATAGTTTAATAATATCACTGCCCATATGTGGCTGTAAATTAAGCATACCCGATCTGGAAAATAAAATTGGTGTTATTACTGAACTATTTGATTTTTTTTTATTTAGGTTATACATTATACTTTTTAGTTTATCTTTAAGTTGACTCGCGTCTTATTAATATCGTTTTTTAAAATAAATAACTGACCAAGAATATATACATTATGAAGTCTGGTCACACATTTTAATAAAACCATTATACCCTGATATCCCATTTTTAATGGGTTCAAGATATAAGTATTAAAGCATTTATCAATTGGGAGGCGTGGAAAATCTGTATCTTGTAAGGTTTTTGACATAACAGCATTTGAACCGTGAATGAGTCATTAGAGCCCGACTGCATTCTTACTTGATATTAAATAATCATAAACCAGATAGTTAAGATTTTCGAGGATGACATCAATGTTTATAAGTTTTTAAATAATGAGTATATATTTTAATTTCGTTTATACATGAATTCTTACCTGATTAGTTTGTTATGGTGTCGTGAAATGCTTTGCAGCTCCCATATTATTTTTAAAAAAACCACTTCAGAGTCAGTTCCGAAAGACGTTTCTTTATTCCCTATATCCATTAGAACATCAATGAGACGATGCAATAAACGGAATCGTCCGCAAGTGTATGTTAAAAAAATCCAAATAAGGAGTCCTCAGCAAACAGTGTGGTCACTAGACAAATACCAGCATATGCAGTAAATATGTATGTTAATGCATAACGTAACCAACTGTGGTATGGATTGTACGGAAAGACCATTTTATATGGAAATGGCTTTACTGGTAAATCAATTTCCACTATGTAGAATAATTCTACTAGCGGTAGAACGCAGTACATGAGTATAAGGCAAGACAATAAAATCGTCATAGCTTGAAAGGTAATCATCCGTTTCCGACATTCTTTGGCGATGCTGGCGTTCTCGCTACTGTTATATATAGAAAAAAAATTAGTTTTAGTTTAAATTGAATTGATACATATTTTGTCCTTCATATTAAATTCATACACAATTAATTTTAATTAGAACGTTGAGCAAAATTCAACAGTTATAGGTCAGGAAATGCAATAAACTGTAAATAGTTTTTAAAATTTGTAACGCATCAATTTTTTTTTAAAATGTTTTATGGCTATTTTTTTAATTAATTAATAGTAAAAATGTTAAACTAAACAAAAAATCATTAAAATCAAGGAATATTTTTAAAAGTCAGGAGTTAATGGTTTTTAATAGTCGGTCGAGGGAGATTTATAGTTGGCATCAACTCCCACACAGACCGGATAAGGTATATAGTATATTTTAGATTAGGGTGACGACAGGGTCAATCTAGCCGTGCCCATTTGTCTGCCGTATTCCATACAATCTAAGCTTGAACTTATTGAAAATGAGAATTCAAGGGATAAGGGATATGTATGTAGCAGACAGAAGGACGAGCGGCAGATTCCATAAAGGATATATATATATTTTGAACGCAGAGATCTCGTTTACTAGAAAGGCTGGAAATATCATTCATCCCATTTCCTTATTATCGACAAAAATCGATAATTTGATTTTTTAAACGTAACTTGAATACCGTAAAAGCTAAAGCTCTCAATAACTGTATAGATCTATATAATGAATACATAGATTTAGTCTCTTTCGGCTTTTGGATACCATTAACATTCTAAAAAAATTGCATAAAATGTACGTTTTTTAATTCTATCTCGAACATCTTTGGAGCGAGTCTTCAAATTTTACATTTAGATTTATTTATGAAAATTTTTTTCCCTTTTTGAAAATGTGAACATCTGTATAACATTTATTGGTTTAACTAATTTCATTAAATATTGATTCTGTAAGAGTGTCTGTCTGTTCTGTTTGGTTGGTCTTCTCTGAATAATTTCAGAGTTTTATTTTAAAGTCTCTTCCAAGCCTAATTACATTGAGAGTTATTTCATATAGAATTGTTAATATCAATTAACGTTCAATTGTTATCGATTAAAAACCGTATCAAGATTCAGTAATATAATTATGTTCCGTACTGCTAGAACTCCCAGGTTCGAAACAAGGCGATGTCCGTATTTTCTCTTTATCAGCTTTTTTTTCAAATATTAAGTGGCAGGGCTCAGGAGATCTGCTAGTCGAGCACCCCTGACTAGAGATTTCTTACACGTTTGTTTTTATCTTTTATATAAGCAATTGCGAAAATCATTAATAGTCAATTTAGATGTTACACTCTTCTTAACTCCTTAAATTTTTTTCGTTTCTGTTTTGTCATCAGCACGCACATTGTTAATATAATTACATGATCTCGAGCCAAAAGTCCAATAATCATAAGCGCAAGGATCGCACTTTATCAAGTATCTTAGAATTGGCCAAAGAATTAAGTGAAAGTATTTATTTAGTCTGCTTCAAACCTTAAATAATAATTTTTAAAAAATTTATAGCGGTAGACCGAAGTATTGAAACACGTTGATAGTGAAAAGCAAGTAGTTACTAACTGGTAGTCTGAGCGTGGTAAAGACCCGTTTGCCGTGTGGATACACCCCGGTCGGAAAAACCCACGTGACCCGAAGAGAACGTAGGCGGCAACGCCTCGCATGTTCCTCGGCCAGTGGTACTACTTCTAGTGGTACTCTTAAAAACTCCTAAAACTGACCAGCAGTCTGACTAAGGGTTAGTCCCGGTCAGGTGTGTAGACGATCCTAACAGTTAACACTTGTGGGCAATTTCGAGAGCGTCGGCCTTGCACTCCTCTCGGCTCTCCGTGGCCGTATGACGTGATTGGCCGCCACAAACGAAATGAAAGCGACAATTACACGGTATCAATAATGGTGTGGGAGGAGAATTTTTTTATTAGGTGATTTAAAAAAAAAAAAACAGTAAGAAAGAAAGA